>CM060370.1:22062972-22310324 GCA_030545235.1 Helianthus tuberosus | reverse complement strand
GGTTTATGTCGGCGGGAACGGTTACATTTTACGTTCAACCAAAATAAACCGCCATTTTATTTTAATATTTCTCTTATTACATTTTTTACGTTTAACTTTTACGTCGGTGTTTTTTTTACATTTGTTGTTTTACGTCGGCGTGAAAGGTGCGACACCAACCTGCAATTCTTTTACACAACAAAATAAAAAATAAAAACGTTCCTAAAAACTATTTTACGCGTTACGTTTTTACTTTCGAAAATAGATTTAAGCGTAACATTAAGAGGAGCTTGGACCAACGATCAGAGGCGTAAAAACATTTTTTACACACGTTGTCAAACATTTTTTCCGCTAGTTGTCGAATGTAAAACATATTTTTCACACCAGCTGACGGATGGTGTCGGAAGGTTTTTTTTAATGCACGTTTGTCGAATGTTTTTAACGCACGTTGTCGAATTTTTTTACGCGCGTTGTCTTTGTCAAACGTAAATGTTTTTTGTTTATTTTTTACACAGTGGTGTATTGCGTAAAGACGTTTTTTATACATGTTGTCAAACATTTTTTTACGCACGTTGTCAAAGCCCATACCTTGATTTATTTACACACATAATAAATCGACAAAACACCCCTGCTTGTCAAAAGGTTTTTTTAACGCACGTTGTCGAATGTTTTTTATGTACGATGTCAAATGTTTTTTTAAGTACGCTGTCGAGTGTTTTTTTTTTCGCGCGTTGTCTTTGACTAAAGTACATAAGAACATTTTTACATATGCAAGCATTTTCAAAAAAAAATAACTTTTACATTTGAAATCACAAAATCACCACCGCCGCCAATACCATCGTCGTGCCACCACCATCTCCCGTCACATAACCACCCCCCGCCCACCGTCCTCTACATCACCCCGATCAGTCTGCCGGGATCCGTTCCCCGGTCCGCTACCATCACCGGCGACCTTACCCTTTTTTCGTCTTCCAAGGTGGTTCCGCCACCTTCGAACTTCACAACCACCTCGATCTGAGTCTACCTTCTGGACTTTTTCTTTAGGATCTCGATTTTTTTATATTGATATTGAATATGATGAATCAAACATTTTTTGGATCTTCGTTTATTTTATGTAAATATAAAATGAGAGAAAAAGAAATATTAGAAGAGAGAGCAATATTCTAATGTAAAAGAAAAAGAGAGAGAGAGATAAAAAAAAAAGAAAATGGATATGATTTTTTAAAAAAGAAGAGAGAGAGAAATGATGTGACATCAAGAGTAAAAGACTACATTGTCCTTTTGATTTAATTTGAATATAAGTGATGCGTTTAAAATCTTATTAGATGATGGGGTTCTCATGGTTCTTACAACTTGTAGTAGTTCCTCCTTGAACCAAATCATATATATATATATATATATATATACATATATATATATATATATGACCGCTAAAATGAAAACCACCTCAAGTTGTAAGAACCGTGAGAACTTTTTGATCCGTGGCGAGGTGAACCAAATTTTTTTTTCATAAACGTAGATACGTTTATTATAAACACATTTGTAAAAAAAAAAATTCAAAAAAAAAAAATGTCGTATGTGTAGTTTTGAACGCCACAAGTCTGTGTTTACGGATACCATAAATTTTAAAACAAAATTTACGGTACCCGTAAACGCAAACTTGTGGTGCTCAAAACTACACACACGACATTTTTTTTTTTTTAATACGGGTACCCGTAAACACAAACTTGTGATGCTCAAAACTACACACACGACATTTTTTTTTTTTTTGAATTTTTATTTACAAATGTGTTTATAATACACGCATCTACGTTTATGAAAAAAAACATTGGTCCACCTCGCCCCGTACGGTGTAGTTCTCACGGTTCTTACAACTAGATGTGGTTTTCATTTTAGCGGTCCCCTATATATATATTATATATATATATATAGCGAAAGTGTATAATACATTACGGCTTAACGTACATCACGTACGACAACGTGCGTGATTATTTGTATAACGTGCGTGATTAATGTTTTCCAACATGCGTGATTTGGGTTTTTTAGTTTATAACGTGCGTGATTTTGAAATGAACGTGCGTAATTACCTGTCGTGTGTGATGTACGTTAAGCCGTAGTGTGACGTTAACTGGCCTCTATATATATGTGTGTGTGTGTGCGCGCACGCGTGTGGAGGTCCTTCATGATGTCTGAGATTCCGGTCAAATAAGTGCTAGACCCTGGTTTTTCATGGATGTCTAATTTTCGGTGTTATAATATCTATTAACTTGATTATATATTTTTCTTGAACAGATTGATCATATATCTTTCTTAAACGGATCCGGTCGAGTCTTGCTATTTTAATACTCAAAAGAAGTTGTCCAAACATCGTTGTAAAACTATAAATAAAACTTATTTACATAGCTAAAGTCATGATCCTAAACAAGGGTTTCATCATGACTTCAGCTATGTAAATAAGTTTTATTTATAATTTTACAAGGAAGCTTGGACAACTTCTTCATTGGCAGAAATCATGGTATCACCATCTGGAATGACTTGATCAACTATCGTGGGGGGTCCAGTACTAATACTCTACAAGCTAGTTGCCAGAATGGGAATCAGCACACCAAAGAATAGAATCTTGTGAATGAGTCCACTGATGGTCTATTGTTTGTAGTGTAACTTCATTCAGAACTTACAAAATTATCAAAGCAAGGTTGTGTGGTTGGAGTGGAAGACTAGAGGGGGTTGCAGCCATTGAGTCCTTGGTCTTCCAACTTGCAAGCATTTGTATTTTTGTAGCGCTGTATCATGAGTCATCTATTAAAACAACCGGTCATAAGTTTCTAATAAAGATTAATGATAATAATTACAGTTTTTCTTGTTATTAATGAGTTGTGTGTAAAATAATAATATAAAATGTAATACTCGAATGCATTAAGAATAATAACTAAAACATTAAAAAAGACCTCTACGAATTTCTTATAAATTTACAAATTCACCTGAATTGGTCTTAATTAATTAATCCACCCCCCCCCCCCCCCCCCCCCCCCCTCCCCCCCTCATTACCACATCCTAAAAAGTGGCAAAAATGTCCTAGTTGCAGATTCTATTATTAATATGAGTTAAAATGACACAACTAGATATGTGATTTTGCAATTGTTAATATTAAAAAATAAAACACAAATATAAACACTTTTTTAACGGCGATCTAATACTACGTCTAAAATCTATATCATTGTCCACTATGAAACTTAAACTCTCGACCTCTTGGAGAAAGGCACAACTTACTTCAAGCCCTTCCCCCATTCGTCCCCCCCACTCATATGTTTAACCTCTCCGGAGAACGGCATCCTTGTCATATTTTACAACCAAGAGGCAAAAACCCGCATCGCTCTCCCTATATGTTTCCAAATTAATTATAGTTTGAGAACCAAATGGTTTGATAAACCATTTCAACATTTTTATTGTGTTTCCTATCTTCATTTTTTATGTTTTTCGACATATGCAAATCTTCGTTAAAACTCTTATTGGTAAGACCATCACTCCCGAGGGCAATAGTTCTGACACTATTGACAAGCTAAGATCCAAGACAATTAGGACATTCTATGTATAAGCAATGGTATATTGATCTTCGTTGGAAAACAATGAGGGGATGGTAGTACTTTGGCAATATACAACATATGAGAGGATTCCAACCAAAATAACCATGGGAGAGATCAGGTGGAGTAGAGTGACAGACTAAATGCAAATAGCAATCGGGAGGTTTTCAAGGGAAACTAGTGGGGATCGGGTGAGAACACCAAGTCAAAATGAAATGTAGGAGCGGCAAAAATATTTCAGGAGAAAAATTATCTAGGTTGCATGAGCTTCAAAGGGTGGCAACAAAATTCCTATTGATTTGATCGATATATTAAGCTTCTCAAGTTTTGAAGGGGCAAGGATATTTATGCATGAGATATGGCTATGTGTAATGGTTTCACTAAAAGTTGTGTGACGTCACCATTAAGTAGGCATTAGTATCACACTAATTCAAGTGTGTAATGGTCTCCCCAAATGGTTCTAATATTTTTCTAATTTATTTTGAAAAAATAATGGCGAGGTGGAGGTTTGTAATTAGGACAATGGATAACAAATAAATAAACAAATAAAGTTGCCCAAGCTCATGAATCATGCGCTATGTGGGTGATTTTAAAGGGGACTAGTAGCATGATGCATAGTCATACCACTGATAACTATAGTGATGGTTTCATTGCGGGCAAACAACTCTAAAGAAGGAGGCACTAGTAGGTTTTCGAAGATGTGAAACCCATCAGCAACATGACATTGCATGGGATATAATTTTAGGATGGATGAATAAGGGTGGGTTTTGGGGTATTGTTTGAATTTTGGAGTGAACATACTTTTTGAGCTGATTATATCTATTTATTAACCTATCTAAAAATATAAATATATATATATATATATATATATATATATACATACACCACACATACATACCTAGAGACAAGATCAAATACAAATAGATCTTAACCTAAGAAACGTAGGAACCGGGGAAAAAGAAACTTGTTTTGCTCAAAAATTATCAAGAATGACGTTGTGATCAATTTTGTAGGTGAGGTAGTATGCTTGTTCGACTCATGTAATGAATAAAGTATAGAAAGCAATGAAATGGCACGTTTGGGTACAAGGAAAGCCCTTGATCCTTGGGGATCTTCAGCATTAAACATTGGGAGGTGACTAAAGTCACACTGTCTCTTTTTTTCTTTTTTTCAATATAGAACAAAGTAAGTGATTATCGTAGCTAAGTGTTACACATCAACTATGAGTGTGTATTCGTGAAGCAAGTGTGTTAGAGTTCAAATTCGTGGTGCTTGTGACCTATTACGATTATCCATGCCTCAATTATATATAAAACATAAAGAGTAAAATGTCATATTCATCCCTTAGGTTTGGCCACTTTTGCGACTTTCTTTCCTAAGGTGTTCCATTTTCATCCAAAAACTTTGAAATCTTGTAATTTTTCGAGGGATGGAAGTCACAATAAATTGGCAACCTCAAGGTTGAAAATGACAAAAAAAGAAAAGGAACCCGGAGGTGAAGGATTGCAATGCATGAAAAAGTCATTTTGGCAATTGTATCAAATGTGCCTAAACCTCAAGGACGATTTTGGCAATTATATCAAATAAAAATAACAAATATCCTAATAAAGCCATTGAATATCCTCTCTTCACTTATGATCGTTGGAACCATTTCCACGCGTTTTCTTCAACTAATTCCTCTGGTTTCTTAGGTTAGAATGAGTCAACAACAGCTACCTGCGAAAACGAGTCAAAAGCAAGAGAGTAAAAATTGGTTAGTATCGTTAGTATTCAGGATACCGAACTTACTCGAGATATGACAGTTGTATGTGCCGCTAAGGGGACCACCATTTTGCCTTCTCTTAAGGAGATCAACACTTTTTCATGATTTGAGAATCATTCACGGGGTGTGTCATGTAGGCGTGACCCTTGTCTTGAGCTGCAACTTGACTTTTCTCTTGATTGTTTTTCGTTTTTGGCTTCTTTTGTCGTTTTGCGGTCCGATTGCCCTGAAAATCAAAAGTAAAAAATTTAGAACTAATGTACTAATATTTTCAAGAAAACAATCTTAAAATGGGTATTAAATTATGTGAAAAATATGTGCAATTATGTGTACATCAAGGATCCTCAAATATCTTGTATTCTTGAAGCTAATCATAATTTTTCTTTATCCTTGTGTAGCGCCGAGGTTTTCTGAGTTAGCCCTTGCTAAAGTTGACACAGTTGAGAAGGTGAACTCTCTTTTGGAGATACATGTTGTGTATAGGACATGTCATCTTGAGACCCCTGTTCGCAATAAGCTTTAACAGCAAAGCCTCAGGATCTAATATGTCTAGTAAGAAAAACTTCATTTTAATTTGTTAGGTGTACATATATAGACTTCTAACTAGCTTAAATGGTTACAAGGGTCCCCAACTCAAGCTCCCGTTTCGCCCTTTTCTGTCATAGATAGCATGATCTCCGGGGATATTGTGATCAAGAAGGAAAGGCCTGCTACCGAGATCTCAACGCCACAGGTCCATGCTCGTTCCAAAGCGCCCGACAACAAGAAAATAAAGTCCTGTGAAGCCCAGAAGAAGGCTTGGAATAGGCGAAAGCCTAGAAGAGTTCCATGCCCTCATGCATCTATTAAGTTAATCTTGGTATTCCTTATCTTGTACTTGTGTTTTAAAGTTTAAACATGTTTGTTTTTTGCAGGGCACGGAGCAGATATGCAAGTGCTATTGGATGATGGAAAGAAGGCTTCTAGAAGAGATGGTGGAAGGCATGAAGAAGTGGGTCGCCGCTAAGAGCAAAGTTGTGGAGGAGGATGCCAAAGAGATCACCCACCTAATGAAGGAGCTAAAGATTATCTAGGCGAAGCACATCCAAGAGCCAAAAGAGATCCTAACTGGAGCCAAGAGGTCTACCGCTATCACTGTTGTCCAAGCCAGGATCAAGATGGCTGAGGAAGCTCAAGATAAGGACTTTGTCTGCACATCTTGGTAGTGGTGAGCAATAACCGAACCGTCAACCAGTTTAGAACCGAAAACCGATGAAATCGAACCGAAATTAACTGAAGCCAAATTAACCGAAAATTGGTTATCGGATTTTTTGTACCATCAGCTAACCAAAATTAACCAAACCGAACCATTTATATTATTGATATGAGCTAAAATGCACATGTTTTTATATCATTTTATACCCAGTTTTTATTATGTCTTGTTAAAGAAATATTCAAAATAGACTTAAATTGGTTGATATTTGAATTTCTACACAAAACTAACTAATAAACAACAAAAGAAGCAAAACTAGCCGAAAAAAGGAATAAAACGGAAGAAAATGTATAGACACGGCCCATGCCTCACCAACCACGCCCTGTGCCTCAGATCTAGAGACTACCAGATACATCCAAAAGACCACTAGCGAAGAATAGAGAAGAAAAGCCCAGACACGCCCTATGCCTGGCTCCAACCAACCTATAAATAGAGGTCATTCTCCACCATTTTAACTTGCTCATTTCTCCCCTCTTCTCCTGTAACACCTCGGAAATTTGTATCGAATAGTATGGCAACACGTGTCCCATAAACTCTCAAATATGCCAATTATTTTGGATGAGAGGGACTAAGGGGGTGTTTGGCCTAGCTTTTATTTTTTGGCTTATGCTTATAATTTAAAGTAGCTTGTAGATTATTTTCTATCATTTGATAAGCTCTTTTAAAGTGTTTGAATTAGCTTATAGCTTATTTTCTATCATTCTACAAAAAAGCTAAAAAACCATCTTCAAATAAGCTTCTTCAAATTAGCTTATATAAGCTAATAAGCATAAGCTTAAAAAGCTAAACCAAACACCAAGTTAAGCTTATTTTGTAAAAAAAAAAAAAATTAGTTAAAAAGCTATAAGCTTTGTTAAAAAAGCTAGGCCAAACACCCCTAAATGTGTAAATTTGTAGAAGAATGATTATGGAGGGACCATTTATGTCAACAAGCCAATTAATTTGGCCTCTGAGTGACCCTTACGGACCGTCAGGCCTAGAGCCTTACGGACCGTAAGGTTAATTTAATATTGTTGCTGGCAAGTGGTTACGGATCGTAAGCCTTATGTGCTTACGGACCGTAAGCTAATTCAAAACTATGGGCGCGCAAAGGCTTACGGACCGTGAACCTGAGACCCTTGCGGTCCGTAAGGCAGGGAACTTGCAGATTTTGTTTGCTGGCCAAGGCAACCTGCACACTTGACACCTATTTCGCGAAATGCCACTCTTTCCCTGATCGTGACACACATCATTAGACACCTACTAACATCTTAGAACCTCCTGTAACACATGTCTTGATCTTACATAACTTCTCAAGTATAAATAGCCTCCTTGTGCACTTTGCTCATTTCCTTCATTTCTTTTCTATTTCTCTTGGAGTGTTTCCTGGCAAAAAGGAAGCCTCCCTCTGAGTTCAATCTTCTTCTGGAATACTTGTAAGTGTTCCTTCTTAGTTCTTTTATTTTGTAGGCTAAGTAATTAGCCGAAAGTCAAGCAAATTGACTTTTGATTTTACTTTCGGTTATGACCATTATGGTCCAGCCATTGTTCGAATCGAACATGGCTACGTGATCGTAATAAGATAGGTGATAATCCCCTATGAGGGAACCTCCTGAATATCACGTTAAGTTGGTCAAATGATGGGTCAAAGTTATGTCTAAATAAAAATCAAAACGCAGTTTTTCGGAAAACATATAAAATGAACTTATAAATGTTTAAACACATATCTTTGACACTATATCAGTTGGTAAATTATATTAAAACATGTCTAAGCATGTTCAACCTGTCATTTCCTGTTTATAGTCTGGTTCGCAACCGAAAGACTTACAGTTTGACTTCTGCTTTTACTTTCGATTCTGACCCGATTTAGCTAAGATAGCTACTGAATTGAAGTTGCATTATGATCATATTTATATATAGGATAACCCTATGAGATTATACTATTTGATCATAATCAGTTGTCGGATTTTATGCAAGTTCATACATTATGCCAAAAAAATGTCAATTTTGCCCTTTTGCACATGAATTGGTTTTTAAAACATATTGAACATAAAATGTGTAATGCTTACTGATATGGTAACATAATAAAGATGTTTTGGCATAATGAACTTGACATTGACTCATCCGAATACTCGATACCGCCTATGCACGTACGATTGACTTAGGTAACTTAGTTCACGTAAGTTAACCGAATTGGGTCAAATTCTTCAATTTCTTTCAAAATCCAGAATGTTATAATGTTTACCCTTATTATACAAGTCATAGTACTTGTGAGGGTTTAAACTACATTCTATCCGGTCACCATTTAATCTAGCGTACCATACCGTTTTCTTTATATTATAGTTAACGGATCTAAGTCTATGACTTGAATAGGACCCGTTAACATTCTAATTGGTTATTATACCTTTCATTCCAGACTAAGCGCGTTCAGTAAATTACTAGTTGTTTTGTTTGAACGGTTGTGCTTATATATATATATATATATATATATATATATATATGGGAGAAGGATCCATTAGGAACCACCCTTTATTGCGAGAACCAGTGTGAACGCATGGCAATTTTGTAATTATATTATACTTCTCCAATAACTTGTACTGTAACCCTAAGTTGGTACCAGCGACCAGAATCACTGAATCACCACCGTCTACGTTGGTCATGGCGACCAGAATCACCGTCGTGCTTCCTCACCACTGTTCCTCCTACCATTGTTCCTACTGTAACCCTAATAGTGGCACACTCCTCAATGATTCTGATCGTGTTGCCCTAATTACAAATGGACTACTCGATTACGAATGGATGAAGAATTTATGATCTATGATTACGTTTTTACTGCAATAATATCGAATACAATACGAAATTTGGAGCACTAACTTTATATATACGATGAATTTTGGAATATCAGATGGTAAAATCGATATGACGAACGGTTTATGGTGTACCTCTATCAAAAGGACGAAGACGAATTACTGATGTAATCGGGACGAAGATGAACTACTGAGAACTGCTGATGCCTGTGAGCTGATAACTGTTGACGCAATTCGAGTGTCGAACGTAATTTTTGTTTAAATACACCATCCTGCACATGTGCAACGGAAGACGAATATGTAAATGTTAAATAAAAAGGTTAGAAGCTGTTGATTATTTAGTATTATTATATTTTTTTAGTAATTAAATCTGAGTTTATGCACATGTGCATCATTGTATTACTTTTTTTTGTTAATAATGTAATCGGGACTTGTGCTTCCATTTGATTGAATGTTTTTCTTACCTTGCCAGATGCTAGGTGTTTCAGAGAAAGCCTGCTTAGTGGTGGAAGATAGTGTTATTGGCCTACAGGTTGACCATTTGCCATATCCGGTCTGCAGTATTGATTTCTTACAACTATTTTTTCAATGAATAATGGATTCAAACCGAATAAACTCTGCAGGCAGCAACAAAAGCTGGAATGTCTTGTGTGATTACCTACACATCTTCAATCGTAGAACAGGACATTACAGAAGACATAACGAAATACCCCGACTTAAATGATGTAAGGTATGGTAACAGTTTCGATTTTCATTTAGTGGGCGGGTTGTTAACCGGTCAAAATGGATAACTTTTATAAATCAAGGTTTTATGTGCGATAGATACATTTTCAACCGATATTCTTCTAAGCTAGTTTGCAACTTGTGGATTGACATTAAATTTTGGGATCATGTCAACTAAAGTTGTTCATATATAGTTTTCTGTAACTGAGTTGACCCTAAAGTTAAACCATTACATTTGTCTTGCTACATATGATTCTAAAGTTGTGCTAACTTGTAATCTTATTCTGAAAATATATACATAAATCATACGATTTTGTATTGATACAAAACCTTTATTACTTATAAAGTAATCATATTATATACATTGTTGCAGATGTCACAGAACCATTGCTGGTTGAGGTCGATCAGATATACCATCTTGCATGCCCTGCTTCATCGATTTTCTATAAATGCAATGTTGTAAAGGTGTGTATTCGTCCTCATCCTCATTGCAGCTAGCAACTACAACAATTTGTTATGTCCCTTTCACTTAATGCCTCCAAAAATGATCATAACGGAACCTTAAGGAATGTGTAATTCTTGACAGACAATAAAGACGAATGTGATTGGCACGCTAAATATGCTTGGTCTTGCAAAGAGAGTTGGCGCAAGGTTCAAAGATTGTTCAATAATTTTGGAACTTTTGATTATCTTGTTAAACTTTTTTCTTTATTGAATTTTGCTTACCTTAACCTCAGAGGTATACGGTGATCCTCTTATGCATCCTCAACATGAGACTTGCTGGGGTAACGTCAACCCAAATGGTAAGCCCGCACCGTTATTTATCTTCATAAATTCTTATTTGTTTTCTTAATGTTCGCACTGTTTTCAACATTGAAACCATACCATCGAAACTTATCGATGCATAGTTTTTAATGTCATTATGTTTTAACTACATGTACTCCATTTTCAACACACCTATTATACATTGCAATGTATACATTATGCACATGTGCATTGCCAACATATACATGTGTATCACATTACCAACACCCCATATTCATCACTAATAAGCATTAAACAAATCACTGTTTTTTTACATTCATTACTTTTATTTCCACACATTACATAATTCTGCACATGTGCATTATGTTGCCAACAATCCATAATCATCACAAATAAACTATTAACAATCAGTACATAATTATGCACATGTGCATCAAATTACCAACACCCCATAGTCATCACCAAAAAAAAAATTGTCAAACATTTATACATCGTGCGTATACACACCATATACCATATTAATCACAATATTATATGTTTTTCTTTTTCTTTATTCGGGAAAAACTACGACTTCTACACCTAATGGCACACCATATTGGATACTCGATGTTGATGCTGAATACATGCCTATTATAAACATTACCTTTAACTATTGGGAGGATGTTGATTCCAATGATACTGATGAAGATGTTGATGATGATGCTAAAGACCCTGCATATATATATGAACCTGATCAACCTCATAAACATTCATCCAGATATCATAAAACATTCAATGATTCTTGATTATCCTATATATAATGAAAAACAGTTTCTAAGCATTATTTATTTTGTTTACAATCATGTAGCACTGTCTGTATACGTATTCATAGGTTATGATTGCGATCATGATACTTTGATATCAATTACTTATTAGAAATAAGCGTATGTAATTTCATTATTGACCACCTAACATATATTACCAACATGGTTACTGTTTTGAAAAATGCACATGTGCATACATGTTTATTGTTTCAATCCACATGGTTATTCTTTCGAACAATGCACATGTGCATACATGTTTAATGTTTCACTACATATTGTTATTGTTTCGACCAATGCACATGTGCATACATGAATATCTTAATTGCATATAATACGTTTTCCTTTACATATACATCATCATATGCAATATGGTACCCCATACGTAATATGGTACCACATACCTAATATGATATGTTATATCAAACTTCGCACATGTGCAATACCAACATTTCATCTACCAAACAACATAATACATCATATATTAACAAACATTATCATCCGTAAAACAACGTTATACATTAAAAAAATATACCTGAACAATCAAATATATTTTTAACCCGTCAACCACCATATAAGTCATCGTATAAGTCAAAGTTTTTATATTAACCGTTATCGTAAAAATTACCTACATATTACCATCAAAAGACATCAAGACAACAAAAAAATTGTCTTTATGAATTGCATATCCACAAACTACCTACATATAACATTCGCATTAGTTCACAACCTCACACCTTCTGGTCTTCTTTCCATTTACTAACCATCTTCCAACACTCCTCCTGTTTCAATGCCTATTCGTCTATCATTTCCCTGATATTTTTCATCGGTCAACCTATTAATCAAATACGTCCTTGTTGTCATCCATGAGCAGTTTCGAATAAATTTTTCCTGCATATATTACATCAATTATTTCATGTATGCACATGTGCAGTAAACATATTACTAGTTTTGGCTCAACAATTTTGGTGGCCTAAGGCGAATTAAAAGCTTGTGGCCTTTTTCCAAAAAAAAACGAAAATAATTTGAGAAAAACTTCTTTCAGCCGACGTAACAGTTAACGGAATAGATAACATAATTCTATAAGCAATATAAGCTGAAATTTTAAATGACATACTTAACATACAAACTAAAATTTCACAATAATGCACTTAGTTTCTAAAGACAACATGTAAGTACTTACTGGATTCCACTGCAAGTTTGTAAACGAATGTCCATAGGTTTGTACATACTGTCACGCCCCAACCGATGGCGGAAACATCGAGGTGCGAGCACTAAGCGTTCAGATTGCTCATGAGATTCCACAACACTAATAATTTCGATATAGATTAAGTAAATTGCATGCAAGATTGTCTAAAACATCCACATAACCATCAATACCAAATACAACCACAATAGTCATTGTTTCAAATTCTAGAATTTAACTAGGCGAGTTTCTAAGCATCAATCCTAGCTTGACTTTTCCATAGTTCCAGCATCTATCAGCCTACAACATGTATTAAAATAGAGTCAATACGAAAATGTACCGGAGAGTATACAAGTTTGAATAATAGCATAATAGATTAAAACAACTCATGTCCTTATGCAAGTGTAACAAAATAGTTTCAGACATGCTAGTGTTCGCAATCCAACAAGTGATAGCCCAAGTCTCCCGATGCTTTAGTGTTTTCTCAAGTCTCAACGAAAACTAGTATCCTCCTAACAATACCCCCGAGAATAATGGGGAGGTGCATCACCTATAGCGCTACTATTGTTAAGGCGGAACTACACACCCTAGATTAAACGTTCACATAGCACAATTAGAATACAAGAATCACAAGTTTCACATACACATAGGATAGAGTTTAGTTTCCAAAAGTTTTAAGTATCATAGTTTAATAGAATACATGTTACATCCTAAAGTTTAAAGCAAAAAGGGATCGAGTATACTCACAGTAATTGCTTAACAGATCTACTATTATTGGATCAAAGGGAGCTCTTTTAGAATTAGCCTGATTACAGTACAACAGATAAGAGTCGGGAAGCATAACGAGATTCAACCAAGTATCGGATCAGTCATCTTGATCGGATGGCTGTCCGATCGGATGGCCATCTGATCGGATTGCCATTCGATTGAGATGGTATGTGTTTGAATGGGTCGGATGGCCACTCGACCGAATGGTCATCCGATCCAAGTGTCAAGTTCCCAAAATGTCAAGTCAGGTGTTCTGCTCGGTTACCTTGATCGGATGGTTGTCCGATCGGATGGCTATCCGATCGGATTGCCACTCGATCCAAGGTTCCAAGTTTTCAAGATTTAAAGTGTTGAAGGATTCAAAGGCACATTGTGTAACACCCCGAAAATATAAAACTTTGTATTAGAATTAAAAAGAATGAAATAAATGATAAAAACTAACTAGGAATAAATAACCCAGTTAGTCGAAAGTCTTGTAATAACTTGCTAGAGGGTTAAAACACTCAAAATACGAACTAAGGAAAGTGGAGGGACAAACTTGTTAAACCTGAAACTTGATTTAATTAAAACAAATAAAATACACCAAACACACACAAGAGTGTGTGTGTCTGGTCGATTGAAGCAGAGGGCGACCAAAAGAAACCCCCACAACCCTAGTTCTTGTTTAATCCCTCAAATTGAAGTTCCAAATCGATCCTAAATCAAAATCCGAGCACGAATTAGTGATCTCCACTGAAAAAAGGAGTCACAAGGTATGTAAATTTCATGAGAAATCTCTAGTTGAATTTCTGAGTAAACTTAGAGAATTCAAAAATTGTTGATGCATGCTTGTTGTATGGATGAAATAGGAACATTGTAATGTTTAGGAGTAAACCCTAGACAAATACATGCTGAAATCATGCTTAATCGTTCTAGAATCCATGAACACCATTGAAGGTGATTGGTGGGTTTTTCTGAACTTGATAAACACTAGGATTTTGGTGGTTGTTCTAGTATAATTTGTTATTTGTAAAGTTATTTCAGAATTATTGAGGTTAATACTTATGTAAGATAATGACTTATGTAAGATAGTTTGATTGATGTAATTTCGGACATGTGGCAAGTTATGAACTATATAATGAATAGTATAAAATTCTGCCTTAAAAGTGTTTGTAAAAATACCTCAAAGAAGGCTTGAAACTGAATTTCAAGTTAAAAACGCATATTTGTAATGTTTCAGTAAACTATGCGTTATAAGTGAAACAAAGCGTTCTAAAAGTAATGTGATTAAACTCTATTGGAAAGGAAGTCGGAGCATTGAGCGGACAAGCCGGTGTTGACACACGATTGAAGGGTGTGCTTTGAAGGTATGTAACTTGTTCGTTACAATATGCAAAATCTGAATATTTCAATTGGCATGGTTGTGTTTTAGTATAAAGATGAGTATTAGTTGAAATGTTGTTATTCACAATTGATGGAATAAGTTGAAAGTAGATTAGAAAGCGTTTGGTAGTCATTAGAAACGGAGGATTCCGTAAATGAGCCAAACGGGTTAGACAATTGTTTAGTAGTAATACAAATAGTGTTTTGATTAATAATTGGCGAAAATGGATCACAAGAGCGCAAAGCCATGGTATTGGTAATGAAACACCGGTGATATTAAGCCCCAGATGTTGGGTAAAAGCGCCTCATAGTTTCTAATGCAATGGTAACAAAAATGGGTGTAAATGTAGTGGGTCGAATAATCATATAGTGATTTTAGTAGTTCGGTCCGTAAACCAAATTTTTGGTGCAACAATTGTAGTAAACACATCGGTAATAAAATTTCAGACGTATAGCAAAAAGAATCACCTAAAACGGCCCTACGGATCAAAAGTTATGGACATTTGAAGTTGATACTTGGAATTTTCGGAGCTGGCAGGAAATGCAGGTCAAAAACCTGCACCTGCTGGAAAACGGTATCCCCCGCGCCACGCGACAGGATCACTTAGATCCGGCGCGACACGCGAGAGCAGTCACGACACGCGACAGAATAAAGGGTGTCTGTCGCGACACGCGACAGGCCCAAATCTAAATTTTTATTTTTATTTTAATGTTTCAATGCTGGAACTAGTTTATACACACTATATAAAATGTCAAAACTAACATTTTAAGTGGTTTTGACCTTAGGTAATGGTGGGGACTTCCCGAATGGAGATCAAGCATGCTTTGAAGAACCGAACACAAATTTGCAAGCTTCCACGCTAATTTAATTTTGTTTAGACAATGTTTTTGATGTAAATAATCCACTAATTATGTTTCGCATGTTGAAACTAGTTGTTAGGTATCTAGTAGGTGGTCACTTTGAATACTTCGACCTTATGTTTAGTTTGAAGTAAAGTACTTTTTATACAAAATCCTGCATCTTTTTATTAAATTCAAATAGAAACTAGACGGTTGTTACAAGTTGGTAATCAGATCTCAAGGTTGTCAACAAAGTGTTCGGTTCAAGCTTGATCGATTGTCCGGTAAGAATTAATTAATTGTTTTAGTAGATCTTATCTCATGTAAGAAAAGACGGGTGAATCAATGTGCACGGGAAGAGCGTGTTAACACACTCAAACCCGTAAAGTGCGCTAAATGAGAACGGTCAAAGCAAGTTATGAATTTGGCTAAACCGAAGTAAATAAAGCTATGTTATAAATGAAATGTTTAATAATTAATGTAAACATTTCAGTTTCGAGATGACGGAAAAGAATGACGATGATCCGGTTCCGACAAGCACCGAACAAATGAAAGAAATAATTACCGAAGAAGTGGGAAAGGCAATTGAGGGTAGTCTATCCGGTTTCATAGACAAAATTCAAAACACGGTGTTATCGTTAGTTGAAGAACGAGTTAAAAGGTTGGAAGATAATGTCAACCTTATGAGAGAGAAATCTGGAGAACGTAAGGGATGTTCGTACAAGGAATTCATGGCGTGTAAACCGCCGATTTACAACGGGGAGGTTGACCCGATAATATGCCAAAGATGGCTAAGTGATGTCGAAGGGGTGTTTGAAAAAGGAGTCACAAGGTATGTAAATTTCATGAGAAATCTCTAGTTGAATTTCGGAGTAAACTTAGAGAATTCGAAAATTGTTGATGCATGCTTGTTATATGGATGAAATAGGAACATTGTAATGTTTAGGAGTAAACCCTAGACAAATACATGCTAAAATCATGGTTAATCCTTGTAGAATCCATGAACACCATTGAAGGTGATTGGTGGGTTTTTGTGAACTTGATAAACACTAGGATTTTGGTGGTTGTTCTAGTATAATTTGTTATTTGTAAAGTGATTTCAGAATTATTGAGGTTAATACTTATGTAAGATAGTTCGATTGATGTAATTTCGGACATGTGCAAGTTATGAACTTGATAATGAATGGTATAAAATTATGCCTTAAAAGTGTTTGTAAAAATGCCTCAAAGAAGGCTCGAAACTGAATTTCAAGTTAAAAACGCATATTTGTAATGTTTCGGTAAACTATGCGTTATATGTGACACAAAGAGTTCTAAAAGTAATGTGATTGAACTCTATAGGAAAGGAAGCCGGAGCATCGAGCGGACAAGCCGGTGTTGACACACGATTGAAGGGTGTGCTTTGAAGGTATGTAACTTGTTCTTTACAATATGCAAAATCTGAATATTTCAATTGTCATGGTTGTGTTTTAGTATAAAGATGAGTATTAGTTGAAATGTTGTTATTCACAATTGATGGAATAAGTTGAAAATAGATTAGAAAGCGTTTGGTAGTCATTAGAAACGGAGGATTACGTAAATGAGCCAAACGGGTTACACAATTGTTTAGTTGTAATAAAAATAGTGTTTTGATTAATAATTGGTGAAAACGGATCACAAGAGCGCAAAACCATGGTATTGGTAATGAAACACCGGTGATATTAAGCCTCGGATGTTGGGTAAAAGCGCCTCATAGTTTCTAATGCAATGGTAACAAAAATGGGTGTAAATATAGTGGGTCGAATAATCGTATAGTGATTTTAGTCGTTCGGTCTGTAAACCAAATTTTCGGTGCAACAATTGTAGTAGACACATCAGTAATTAAATTTCAGACATATAGCAAAAAGAATCACCTAAAACGGACCTACGGATCAAAAGTTATGGACATTTGAAGCTGATACTTGGAATTTTCAGAGCTGGCAGGAAATGCAGGTCAAAAACCTGCACCTGCTGGAAAACGGTATCCCCCGCGCCATGCGATAGGATCACTTAGATCCGGCGCGACACGCGAGAGCAGTCGCGACACGCGACAGAATAAAAGGTGTCTGGCGCGACACGCGACAGGCCCAAATCTAAATTTTTATTTTTATTTTAATGTTTCAATGCTGGAACTAGTTTATACACACTATATAAAATGTAAAAACTAACATTTTAAGTGGTTTTGACCTTAGGTAATGGTGGGGACTTCCCGGATGGCGATCAAGCATGCTTTGAAGAGCCGAACACAAATTTGCAAACTTTCGCGTTAATTTAATTTTGTTTAGACAATGTTTTTTGATGTAAACAATCCACTAATTATATTTCGCATGTTGAAACTAGTTGTTAGGTATCTAGTATGTGGTCACTTTGAATACTTCGACCTTGTGTTTAGTTTGAAGTAAAGTACTTTTTATATAAAATCCTGCATCTTTTTATTAAATTCAAATAGAAACTAGACGGTTGTTACAAGTTGGTAATCAGAGCTCAAGGTTATCAACAAATGTTCGGTTCAAGCTTGATCGATTGTCCTGTAAGAATTAATTAATTATTTTAGTGGATCTTATCTCATGTAAGAAAAGACGGGTGAATCAATGTGCACGGGAAGAGCGTGTTAACACACTCAAACCCGGAAAGTGCACTAAATGAGAACGGTCAAAGCAAGTTATAAACTTGGCTAAACCGAAGTAAATAAAGCTATGTTATAAATGAAATGTTTAATAATTAATGTAAACATTTCAGTTTCGAGATCACGGAAAGGAATGACGATGATCCTGTGCCGACAAGCACCGAACAAATGAAAGAAATAATTGCCGAAGAAGTGGGAAAGGCAATTGAGGGTAGTCTATCCGGTTTCATAGACAAAATTCAAAACACGGTGTTATGGCTAAGTGATGTCGAAGGGGTGTTTGAAAGGACCCACTGTGACGTAAGCGATTTTGTGGCTTACGGAACAGGTCAGTTGAGGGGTCAAGCCAAGGATTGGTGGGATAACAAAAAGAATGAGATAGGAGCCGAAGCGGAAAGAGTCATGACATGGGACGAGTTTAAGGTGCCATTCCTTAAACATCATAGTCCCAAGGCAGTAATCAACAGGATCAAGGAAGAGTTCATCCAGTTAAGACAGAGGGGTGAAACAATTGATAAAATCACGGGCATTTTTATGGATAAGCTGAGGTTCTATGATGAGTTAATGACTACGGAGGAGCAGAAGATATATTATTATTATAATATGTTAAGTGCTGAATATCGGGATTTTATGACTCCCTCAAAGTATGAAACCCTCACAGAAATCATTAACACCGCCCGGGAGCGGTAGATCGAGTTGAAGAAACAAATCGAGAGGGGTGAACGAAGGGTAATGGATGTTAACCCGAGCCCTAGAAAGAAAGCTCGAACGACTGAATCGGGGAAGAAGACGGATGTGAAAGGTGGATCACCGAGTTACAAGGTGTGTGGGAAGGGGCACAAGGGCGAGTGCCGCTTCAAGGACAAACCTTGTCCAATATGTGGGAAAATGGGGCACACGGCATCTTTATGTCCGGGTAAAGTCTCAGTTTGTTACAAATGCTATCAACCCGGTCACAAAAAGTCTGAATGCCCGGACTTAGTTGGAAAGAAAGACACTAAAGAACCCCCAATAGAAGCTCCAATGGCGAAGGCTAGGTCCTTCTAACTAACAGTGGCTGAAGCTAAAACAGAACCCGATGTGGTCTCAGGTATATTCGCAATAAACTCGATTCCTACACGTGTATTATTTGATACGGGTGCGAATAAATCCTTTATTTCACATGGATTTATTCGACATCCTTCATTTGTATTGACGAAATTATCTGTGCCCTTAGAAGTTGAGATATGGGACAACAAAAGTTTCATGGTTTGTGATGTTTGTCAAGGCTATAAATTAACTATCGATGACGAGGAGTACTTGATAGATCTAATCCCAATGTAGATGGGAGAGTTTCAAGTAGTCGTTGGGATGGATTGGCTATCTCGATACTACGCAAAGGTCGTGTGTTTCCGTAAGGAGATAAAACTAACATCTCCGTGCGGAAAGCACGTTACAATCTATGGCGAGAAAGGAGGAAATCCTGTAATATGCTCGATGTTGAAAGCTCACAAGCTTATGAAGCATGGATGTAAGGCGTTTATGATATACGCGAATGAGCCCGAGAAAGAATTACTGAAGAATGGAGACGTACTGGTGGTACGTGACTTCAAAGATGTGTGTCCGGAAGATCTACCGGGGATACCGCCTTAGCGGGAGGTAGAGTTCGGAATCGAATTGATTCCGGGTACGAAACCCGTAGCTAAAGCACCGTACCGACTCGCGCCATCGGAATTACAAGAATTGATGTCGCCAATTCAAGACTTGCTCGACAAAGGATTTATAAGGCCGAGTGTGTCCCCTTGGGGTGCGCCGGTACTATTTGTGAAAAAGAAGGACGGAAGCATGCGAATGTATATCGATTACCGGGAGTTAAACAAACTCACGGTAAAGAATCGATACTCGCTTCCGAGAATAGACAATCTATTCGACCAATTACAAGGTGCGAATTGGTTTTCAAAAATCAACTTTAGATCGGGAAATCACCAACTAAAGGTAAAGGAAGAGGATGTACCGAAGACGGCTTTCCGCACGCGATACGGGCATTACGAGTTCCTCGTTTTGTCATTCGGGCTGACAAATGCACCCGAGGCTTTCATGGACCTCATGAATCGGGTTTGCAAGCCGATGTTGGATATGTCGGTAATCGTGTTTATCGACGACATTTTGGTGTACTCGAAAAGTGAAGCAGATCATGCGCATCATTTACAGGAGGTGCTAGAGACACTCAAACGGGAAAAATTGTATGCAAAATTTTCAAGGTGCGCCTTTTGGTTACGAGAGGTGCAATTCCTCGGCCACATCATAAGTGCCGATGGAATATTGGTAGACCCGTCAAAGATTGAGGCTGTGTCGAAATGGAGCCCTCCGACGAATCCTTCGGAAATTAGAAGCTTCTTAGGGCTTGCGGGATATTACAGAAGATTCATTCAAGATTTCTCCAAGATTGCATCGCCGCTAACTAAGCTAACTCGAAAAGAGGAGAAATTCATTTGGGGTGTTGAACAAGAAAGAGCGTTTCAAACGCTAAAAGAGAAGTTAACCCAAGCTCCAGTATTAACGTTACCGAACGGAGTCGGAGATTTGGTGGTCTATTCGGATGTTACACCCCCAAAATCCACATGCGGAGTATCAGCGCTTGGAGGCGTGACTGACCAGGATCCTGCCACCAATCATATTGAACTATGCAAAAAAATAAATAAAACCAAACCAATATAATTAGTGTTTAAAAGAAACCAAAAATGTTTAAGCAATCAGCGGAAGCATAGTAATGTTTAAATAACCAAAACATAGTTTAAAGTTCAAATATTAAGTACGGGATATAACAGTCCATATCCCACAATGACTTCCTCCTCGTGCAAGCTCCAAAAGCATCTAACGACCTGCAAGGCATGTAACAACGAGTCAACAACAAAGTTGAGCGAGTTCACGGTTGGTTTGTTTAGTTGTACCAGTTTGTTATGAAAACCACAAGTTGTTTCGTAAACCACGAGTTAACCTGTTCCTTTATTTCACAAACCATATCCATGTCAGTGGGGGCTTCCCCATGCGAACCACTAGACCGTTACCATATCGACAACTGACGAACAATAGTTGTGCCCTACGTCAATGTCTATCATCATTGACAGTTTGCCATGATCCATTAGTACACACCCGTCCGACCGGCACGGTGTGAGGTTTGTCAAACCTAATAGCGCTATTAACTAATGACCCGCTCGCCATCGGCGTCGGTGATTAAGTCGATATAAAATGAGGGACTTAATGATAGAGTTTTGTTTAGTAAGTTTAAGGTTGTTGTCCTACCCAAGGAGGACGAACGTACGTATTCTACCCAAGGAGAATACGCAGGATTAATATTGGCATCCTACCCAAGGAGGATGGCCGTACATATCCTACCCAAGGAGGATATGCAGGTTCCGTTTTAATTCTTTAACCCATTCCCAACCACCGGGAATCCCATGCCTTAGAAAGTGTGTGAACTCACCTCGGTTTGCTCGGTAGGTTAATCTACTTGATCACAATTAATTCAATCAAAGCCTATAGCAATCATACATACATAATCAGTTGGCATCCACATTGTTTGCATATAGGTCATGATCATGGATGTATACTCAGGCAATACTATCTCATAGCACTTAACAGTTGTTCTAGTTCATATCAGTCCACAGCTCACAAGTATGTTATGTAACAATATCTAACAGTTGAGTGTATTGGTTGTAAGAATCAACTTATATCATTTGAATACAGTCATAACAATCTTAATCACATAGACAATCACTAATATTCACACAGTTGTCATGTCATACTAACCTACTGTTCATGCAGAGACCCTTCTAGCGAAACCCCCTATATGGCGAAACCCCCCTGTTTCGTCGTGATCCCCACTGACGAAACCCCCAAGTTTCACCATGTTCTTCCCACGACGAAACCCTTAGGTATC
Organism: Helianthus tuberosus; assembly: GCA_030545235.1. Taxonomy (NCBI): domain Eukaryota; kingdom Viridiplantae; phylum Streptophyta; class Magnoliopsida; order Asterales; family Asteraceae; genus Helianthus; species Helianthus tuberosus. The sequence continues at coordinate 22,287,957 of CM060370.1, read as the reverse complement.
ATCATGATTCCTCTTGGCGAAACCCCTAGGTTTTGTCGTGCACCTCTATTGACGAAACTCTCATGTTTCGTCGGCCTGTGGGTTTCGTCAATACGCAGGAGTTACGTCCAATTTACAGTTAATTACACAGAAACCTTAATTACTAAATAACGGCAGCCATCACAATCATTCGATCATACAGTTATCTCACCAAATACAGTAAACATCAATTGCTATCCAATATCATACCAAATACATCGCAACACATAGCATCTAGCATGAACCTTAAATCATTAAGTAACCATATATGATCTAGATTTCAAATCTTGAATATATTCGATGATCAGACCCATTCAATCACAAGTACAATACCAATCATAAACATGGATCTACTTAGTGGACATAAACTAATAAAACTTCATGAATTATCATCACGCAGTTTCTAACAATTCAATTTACACTAGAACATCAGAACCCTAATCACATGGTTTTCAATTCAAGCATCCAACACAGTCAAGTCATTTAGCAAACAACTTCACTTATACTGATTGTTATATACACACAGTAACATGTAAATCGAATCGACCATCGAGACTAACCGTTTGTGAGATGAAACACAAGAACTCCTAGAGGGACGATGGTGATTGCCGTCGATTTCAAAGAGAGAAAGAGAGCCTAGGGTTACGCGAATTGTGGTGTGCAGAATATATATCGTAACTGCCAATTTGATTTGGGCTCTACCTGGGCAGAAGCCCATTATGGCGAAACTCCTAGGTTTTGTCGCGAGGCATATGACGAAACCTCTATGTTTCGTGGTGTGTGTGGCCGACGAAACTCCCAAGGTTTCTTCGGGATTGAAATTCCCAATGCTTAATAATTTCTATCGCATACTCCTCAATCAAAAAAATAACACAGTATCTCAAGTATAGTTAAACATGTACAAATACAAAGCAAACAAGTTATGCAACACAAATGTGAACAAATAACGTGTAGAGGAAAGACCTTGAAAACTCGGGTTGTCACATCATCCCCAACTTGAAAGAAATTTCGTCCCGAAATTTAGCACGTGGTTACTGAGGAAGCTAGTTGTGTTGCGTTGTTTCCTGGTTTTCCTGGGGTGTCACACCATCCCCCCGTTGGTTTGGAATTTCGTCCCGAAATTCTGTAGTAGCTTCAGCCTCAGTAGTGGTTGCACAGTTCTCGAACAACTGGGGATACTTGAGTTTCATTTGGTCTTCTCGTTCCGAGGTGTACTCTGGGCCACAACGGGAGTTCCAACGAACTCGAACAAGAGGTATTCTGGTGCGCTTGAGAATCTTAACGTCTCGGTCTGTGATCTCTACAGGTTCCTCGACGAATCGCAACTGATCGTCGATAGTGAGCTCCTTCAAAGGAACTATGAGGGTCTCATCTCACAGATATTTCTTCAGATTTGACATGTGGAAAACGTTGTGAACTCCCCTGAGTTCTTCAGGTAGATTCAACTTGTAAGCGACTTTGCCAATTCGCTCAGTGATTTCAAAAGGTCCGACATAACGCGGATTGAGTTTGCCTCGTTTGCCAAAACGAACAACACCCTTCCAAGGTGAGACTTTGAGTAGCACTCGATCCCCAGCCTGGAACTCGAGTGGTTTCCTGCGCTTATCAGCGTAGCTTTTCTGACGGTCACGAGCTGCCGCCATCCGTTGTCGTGTCGACGACGAGTTCTGGACCTGTGATTTGGCTGTCGCCAACCTCTGCCCAACAAAGAGGTGATCGGCATTTACATCCGTACAATGCCTCAAACTGAGCGGCCTGAATACTGGTGTGGTAGCTGTTATTGTACGAAAACTCCACCAAAGGGAGGTGCTTTTCCCAACCATTGCCAAAATCAATTACACATGCTCGAAGCATGTCTTCAAGGGTTTGGATGGTGCGTTCCGACTGCCCATCCGTTTGCGGGTGATATGCTGTGCTCATGTCTAATCGAGAGCCAAAAGACCTGTGCATTGCCTGCCACAGTTCAGAAGTAAAACGCGCATCACGATCGGAAATAATAGAGGTTGGCATTCTGTGCCTCGAAACAACTTCCTTAAGATAAATGTCTGCTAGAGTGGAGAACTTATCCGTTTCCTTGATAGCCAAGAAGTGTGCAGACTTTGTGAGTCGATCCACGATCACCCAAATAGTGTCAATCCCGCGTTGAGATCTAGGTAGGGCAGTAACGAAATCCATGGAAATTTGCTCTCATTTTCATGTCGGGATCTCTGGTTGTTGGAGTAGGCCTGATGGTTTCTGATATTCAAACTTGACTCTCGCTCAAGTCAAACACTTACTGACGTAAGTTGCTATGTTGGCTTTCATGCTAGGCCACCAGTATGTAGTCTTTAAGTCGTGGTACATCTTATCCGAACCAGGATGTACTGAGTAACGAGATTTATGCGCTTCATCCATCACAAGCTCGCGAAAGTTTCCGTAAAGTGGGACCCAAATACGCCATGTTACGTAATAGGCGCCGTCTTCCTTTTGTTCTAACCGTTTCCTTGATCCTCGTAGGGACTCCGCCCTGATGTTCTCTGCTCTCAATGCTTCAACCTGAGCATCTCGTATCTGAGTAGGGAGACCAGATTGGATGGTAAGTTGTAACGCTCGCACGCGTTTTTGTGTAGTATCCTTTCGACTGAGGGCATCGGCCACAACATTGGCCTTGCCCGGATGGTACTTGATCGCGCATTCGTAATCATTCAAGAGTTCGACCCATTGACGTTGTCTCATGTTTAACTCCTTTTGCTTGAAGATATGCTCGAGACTCCTGTGATTGGTGTAAATGGTGCACTTGGTACCGTACAGGTAATGTCTCCATATCTTAAGTGCAAAAACAACTGCTCCCAGCTCCAGATCGTGAGTAGTGTAATTCTTCTCGTGAACCTTAAGTTGCCGCGATACATAAGCAATGACCTTGTCACGTTGCATCAACACGCAACCAAGTCCCTGAATGGACGCGTCGCAGTAAACCACAAAATCGTCTGTGCCATCAGGCAATGAGAGGATAGGTGCACTACATAGTCTATCTTTCAAGTGCTGCAATGCAAATTCCTGTGCATCACCCCAACGATAGGTGACACCCTTTTGAGTTAGTGAAGTGAGAGGTTATGCAATCTTGGAGAAATCCTTGATGAACCTTCTGTAATAGCCCGCCAAACCCAAGAATTGGCGGATTTCTGTTGGCGTACGGGGTGCAGGCCAGTTCTTGATCTAGTCTACCTTGGTTGGATCAACATGAATCCCATCCTTGTTTACCACGTGGCCTAGAAAATGGACTTCGCGAAGCCAGAAGTCACATTTCAAAAATTTGGCATACAGCTGCTATGTTCGAAGGAGTTCCAAAACAAGTCTAAGGTGATGCTCGTGTTCCTCCTGACTCTTCGAATAGATCAGGATGTCATCGATGAAAACTATGACAAACTTGTCTAGGTAAGGCTTGCACACTCTATTCATAAGATCCATGAAGACCACAGGTGCATTCTTCAATCCAAATGGCATAACCAGAAACTCGTAATGCCCATACCGAGTCCTGAATGCTGTCTTAGAGATATCCTTATCTCGGACTCTCAACTGATGGTAACCTGACCTCAGGTCAATCTTGGAGTAGAAACTCGACCCTTGCAATTGGTCGAATAAGTCATCAATGCGTGGGAGTGGATAGCGATTCTTCACAGTCACCTTGTTGAGTTCGCGGTAGTCAATACACATTCTGAAGGTACCGTCTTTCTTCTTCACAAATAACACTGGAGCTCCCCAGGGCGAAGAGCTAGGACGTATGAAACCCTTTTCCAAGAGTTCATGTATTTGCGTAGAAAGTTCTTACAATTCTGATGGAGCTAAACGATGCGGTGCGCGAGCTATGAGCACTGCTCCAGGAGCTAGCTCGATTTGAAATTCGACCTGGCAATGAGGCGGCAGACCAGGTAATTCCTCAGGGAACACTTGAGGAAAGTCACGTAGGATTGGAATATCTTCTATCTTCTTCTCTTTCTTTGAGGTGTCAGTGACGAGGGCTAAAATAGCAGTGTGGCCCTTTCGCAAACACTTCTGAGCCTTGAGGAAAGAGATGATGCCCACGACAGCACCACTCTTATCACCATGTATCACGAGAGGTTCTTCACCAGAACGAGGAATACGAACGACTTTCTCCTTGCAAATAATCTCCGCTTGATGTCGAGATAGCCAATCCATCCCAATAACAACGTCGAAACTACCAAGTACGATAGGAATAAGGTCGATAGAGAAGGTCTGACCAGCTAAGACGAGATTACAACCCTTAACTATGTGTGTGGCCTCGAGACTTTTACCGTTTGCTAGATCTACCGTGTGATTGGTGTTCAAAAGTGTTGGAGTGCGCTTAAGCATATGACTAACCTTTAGGGACACATAACTGGTATCGGCACCCGAATCAAATAAAACAGTAACAAAGAAATCATCCAGAAGAAACTTACCCATCACTACGTTGGGATCATTCCTCGCGTCACCCTGACCAAGCACGAAAGCACGTCCCCTGGCACCATTGCCATCATTGTTACCCACGTTATTGTTCCCATTCCCTTGATTATTGTTGTTGTTCTGATTCTGGTTCAACTGGGGGCATTTCCTCTTGAAGTGACCTTCAGCACCACACTGATAGCATCCCCTATTACCCTGCTGTTGCTGCGGCTGATTCTCTGGAGCTGGTGGATGTTGTTGACGATTCTGATTTGCAGGTCGTGCGCCCCTGCAATCCTTTGCTTCATGACCAAACTTGTTACACCTCAGACAACGACCCTTGTTGCACTGCCCACTATGATGCTTGTTGCATCGGTTGCACTTGGGGCAGTTTCCCTTGTATCCACCCTGCCCTTGACTACCAAAAGATTGCTGACCAGGACTCTGGTAGTCATCGGTCTTTGCTGCTGAGACTGAGACTGAGCTGATGTTGAACCCTTGCTTGAGACTCCATCCCATTTGCGCTTGTTGTCGCTGGGGGCCTCAGATGTGGTAGTAGTAGTACCAATACGCTTGGGCAGCCTGTTCTGCTCGACTGCCTAATCAGTGAGACGATGAGCCAAACGAATAACTTGCTGGATAGTGGCGAGGTTTGCTGCAGTCACATGACTCTGAATCTCTGGCACTAGACATTTAAGGTACAGCTCGATACGCTTGATAGGGGGATCTACCATAGTAGGACACAAGATAGCTAGCTCGTTCGATCTTTTCGTGTACGCTTCAATTTCCGACCCCGTCATCTTTAAGTTGAAGAACTCTACCTCCAGCTTATGGATGTCATCACGATTACAGTATTCCTCCTTGATCAATTCCTTGAAATCATTCCATGGGGTGGCATTAGCAGCAACCAACCCTAACATCTGAACCTGAGCGTTCCACCACGTGAGCGCTACACCTTCAAGAGTACCAGTAGCATACTTCACCCTACGTGCCTTAGGGCATTCACACATCTCGAAGACAAACTCGAGCTTCTCAAACCAGTGAAGGAGGCCTACAGCTCCCTCAGTACCATTGAAAGTAGTAGGTCGGCAGTCCATAAAAGTTTTGAAAGTACAAACAGGAGGCTGAGCATGTTGACCTGTCGTGCGAGTAAGAAGAGACAAGGTTAAGCACAAGTGTTGGTTTACGAGAGTAGGATCTAAAGATCCTAGAGTAAGTTTCTATGGCAGGTTATACCTCCTGCCTGAGCGGCTGCGAAGGTGCGATGAGAGAAGAGAGTAAGCACATATGTGTTTCAAACAATAGTTGCTACATTCATCTAAGCATATAATGAACAATGTACTATGTAACCAACAGGTAGGTAATATAACATAAACCATATCACCTAGAATGTTGAGTCTTGCACGTGGAGTGAAGCGTCGTTGTGGATCGTTGAGCACTGTACAGGTTATAGTCTGGTTTTATCAAAAAGCTTTTCCCCTTTTTAAAACCAAGTTCACTATAACCAATGGCTCTGATACCAATCTGTCACACCCCCAAAATCCACATGCGGAGTATCACCGCTTGGAGGCGTGACTGACCAGGATCCAGCCACCAATCATATTGAACTATGCAAACAAGTAAATAAAACCAAACCCAATATAATTGGTGTTTAAAAGAAACCAAACATGTTTAAGCAATCAGCGGAAGCATAGTAATGTTTAAATAACCAAAACATAGTTTAAAGTTCAAAGATTAAGTACGGGACATAACAGTCCATATCCCACAACGACCTCCTCCTCGTGCAAGCTTCAATAGCATCTAACGACCTGCAAGGCATTTAACGAGTCAATAACAAAGTTGAGCGAGTTCACGGTTGGTTTGTTTAGTTATACCAGTTTGTTTTGAAAACCACAAGTTGTTTCGTAAACCACGAGTTAACCAGTTCCTTTATTTCCCAAACCATATCCATATCAGTGGGGGCTTCCCCATGCAAACCACTAGACCGTTACCATATCGAAAACTGACGAACAATAGTTGTGCCCTACGTCAATGTCTATCATCATTGACAGTTTGCCATGATCCATTAGTACACGCCCGTCCGACCGGCACGGTGTGAGGTTTGTCAAACCTAATAGCGCTATTAACTAATAACCCGCTCGCCATCGGCCTCGGCGATTAAGTCGATATAAAATGAGGGACTTAATGATAGAGTTTTGTCTAGTAAGTTTAAGGTTGTTGTCCTACCCAAGGAGGACGAACGTACGTATTCTACCCAAGGAGAATACGCAGGATTAATATTGGCATCCTACCCAAGGAGGATGGTCGAACATACCCTACCCAAGGAGGATGGCCGTACATATCCTCTTGGCGAAACCCCCAGGTTTCGTCGTGCACCTCTATTGACGAAACTCTCATGTTTCGTCGGCCTGTGGGTTTCGTCAATACGCAGGAGTTACGTCCAATTTACAGTTAATCACACAGAAACCCTAATTACTAAATAACGGCAGCCATCACAATCATTCGATCATACAGTTATCTCACCAAATACAGTAAACATCAATTGCTATCCAAGATCATACCAAATACATCGCAACACATAGCATCTAGCATGAACCTTAAATCATTAAGTAACCATTGATGGAGATGTTTAAAACCGAGTGTTAATATTGCTATCTTGTGTGTTTTATTGCGTTTTGTGTATTTATATACTTTGAATGTGATAACTACGCGAGAGTATGATTTTGCAGGTCAATCGCATAATTCGGTGAATTTAAAGTGCTTAAAGATGATGTGGAACAAGCACGGATGATTATTAAAGAGATATCACGTTAAGACAAAAGATGTTTCGGGCCACGAGGTAGCTCAATTGTACAAGAAATGCAAAACATCAAAGTATAGGGACATGTGAGTAATTAAGTGAAAGTTGAAATGGATGTAAATCATGGGGACAAGACGTTGACGTAACCTACGGTACATATGCGTAGTTTACGGTCAAGAGAATCTGACATGAACAGCAAATGAGGTTCGTAAGCTACGGATTATGAGCGTAGCCTACGGTTGAAAAAATATGGGCACTCGTGGACTTTATTGTTAAAAGAATTAAATGGGTTTAAAACTCTCATCATACACATACACATGCACATGGGCTGGACATCTTGGGCTTTGTGAAAGATACCATCTTGAAGAAGGGAGTCACGTGGACTTGTGTTTGGCGGCTGATGGGGTACGGTATTAAACCCGTCCCGAGTCGTCAGATTTCCCGTTACGTATTGATTTTATATTAATTATTTATTATTGTTGCTACTAACCCAACCGCGAGGCCCAACGCGATGTAGTTTACACTACTTTGGGTCGGGGCTTGTAGAGATAACCCCTAACTGGGCCTGGCCCATTGAGGTTAGGGGAGGCCCATATCCCCCTATATAAAGAGGTCTTCACCTCTTGAATAGGGTAGAGCATATGGAGCCACACACTTTGGTAGCTGGAAACAGGAGAGTCATCTCCTACCGGCAATCTCTACAGCTCCACTTTCTTTCCTTCTCCATTGCAGATCTAGGTTCAAGAGGAAGAACAAGATGTGATTCTTCACCCTCATGTAGAACGCGGTCCAGTCATCCCGGAGGTGAAACCGTGTTTCTTCATTGGCGCCCACCGGTTCAAAATCAAAATCCCAGAATCACAACTGGTCTCCTCCTCCTCAGATCTCAGATCTGTTTTGTTTAAAGTTACACATGGTTCTTGATGAAAAACTCCACCTCGATGGGCTTCTTGGAAGTTTTATGTGGGTTGTTCATGACCCGTTATGCTGGGGCCAAGATACCAGATTTGCTCTCTTTCTGTTGGAGCTTATGTCGGCCTGTTCTGTTGGGGCTCAAGGCTTACATCATCAGTTCTGTTAGGGTCCAAACCTGAGATCCGTGTTCTTTGGGTTGAAATCTCGATTTACGGTTTTATAACCATCAAATAGTTGCTTTCACCAAGACACGATAAAGAGTGTTTCTTCATATCGGTACTCTTCTTACTCTTTCTTTTTGATTACTTGTGATGCAACATGGGAGTCCACCCCTATTTTCGTTTTCCCAATCATCATAATGGCAAGTAAGAAGACTAAATAATTCTTTTGAAAAAGAAAAAGGGAATCTACCCTTATACAACTTTTTGACAATTATCTTCAATAAGTGAGATTTCCAGCCAACAATTCATGAAGTTTCATTTAAAATGCAATTCACAGTTCGTTTATTATAAAAAAAAAAAAAAAAAAAGAGGAGGAGGAATATGCTCCTTTACAGCTGTAAAGGACTAGAAAATTGTCTGACATTGTACACATTTTTGTCTACATCCAAAGTTACAGCTGTAAACAAGAAAATGTCTGACATGTACACATTTTTGTCTACCCCACAGAGAGCATCACCTCTCTCTCTTCTTCATCATGCATATTGTATCACCTCTCTAGTCCTTACCCTTAAAAAACCTCTATAACAACCATATTTTCACAAGGGTTGTCGAATTATGTTACATACAATCCGCAGCCGCGTGAGTACACCGAGCCTGCCGGTCCCACTCCGCTGCTACGCGAGTGCACGGCGTCTGCTGAGCACAACCCACCGCTGCGCGAGTGCATCTCGACTGCTGGTCCCAACCCGCCGCCGCGCTAGTACAAACCCGCTTGCGAGATACACTTCGTCGCCGCGCGAATACACCCCGCGCATGGTGAGCAAGCTCCAATGACATGCCTTACGCCTCGCGCGCGGTGAGCAGCTCCGCCACCTGCGACCCTAACTCATCCTTTACTTACCTCGCGCGAGTAGCTTACCAAACGACGTTACACCGCGCGAGTGACTTACCAGACGTTACCCCGCGCGAGTAGCTTGCCAGACGTTACACCGCGCGAGTGACTTACCAGATGTTACCCCGCGCGAGTAGCTTGACAGACGTTACATTCTTATTTTATTGGTATGAAGACTTAATTTTAAACCATCTTTATAAATATATACTTCGTAGTCACATTCTTAAAGGCTGTTTTCAATACGCAATTTTTATGAATAGTCTTCGATATGATAGTCAAGCCTATAATTGGCACATACAACTTAAATGCTAGGACATTATTTGAAAATGAATTTCAAATAATTTTGTTATCGAAAACAACTTTAAAAATAGACGAGTCGATGACTAAGCATATGCATGGGCTATGTCAAGAAGACAATCATTGAGTTGTTTTGAGTCACATAACACCGCCATGTGATCAATTTCTTTCAATTCTTTCACACTATTCACTGGGTTATTGTCGATCATCCATTGTTGAAATCCCTTTCTAATGGCTTTATCTTCATCACAAATGATATATACTCGTCTCACATAACCATACCCGTCTTCGCGACGTTACCCCCCGCGCGAGTATCTTGCCAGACATTACCCCCGCGCGAATAACTCCGTCACGCGAGTACGATGCTCGCCTTGAATGTATATATTTTTCTGGTTTGATAACTGATTTAAATATGTCAAACGTCCAAACGAATTCATACTTATTTTAAAGTTCAAGTGGGATTAAACCATACAAAGTTCAAAATGACAGTTACTTTATTCCTTCCAAAACTCTAAGACTTTATGTTATGGGGCCCTGTGGCCTGTACTCTTAGGAGACTTGCATGGGCCACCCACTCACATGATTTCTTAACACACTAAAGTTCCAACAACGGCCCGTTTACTCTGGCGCGCGGGTAAACCGCTGCCAGACACCCCCGCAAGGGTACACAGCGCGAGTAACTCGCCTCAAGAACACACGGTGCGAGTATTACCCCCGCGCGGGTAACTCCGCCACACGAGTACGTTGCCTGCCTGACTCACTATGCCGCGCGAGTAACTCTATGGGTGGCTAATCGTTAATATTCTAAACATTTGCTTCCGTATTTAAAGGCATTGATTTAATATAGGGAATAAAGGGACAAAGGGTTTTCTATACTACAGTTTATTGTTTTGTGATTCTCATCATCATGAAATCACTAACTGACAGACTCGAGGGGCACATTTTATACTCCCTAGAGTCCATTTCTTTTAATTATGCAATAACGTGATATGCATTATACGAGTGTACTCGTTACTTCTCTATGATCAATTTTAGTACAATGCAACTAACAGTTGTGACAGCAATAGACAATCACACTAGCATGCAGGGTGTAACACCATTTCGAGGTTCAAAATTGCTTTCAGAATATTGCGAAGTATGGATGCACGGAACAAACACCTCCTGAGGATGAAGCTTCGGTATAACGCTTTCCACATGTCACTCTTTATTACAATTTACCATGTCAACTTATTTGCAGGATAGGCAATACATTCAATCGGTGAAACGCAGCTAGCGATCCTCACACACACCGATGAAAGCCTAAAAAGCGCCTTCACACATGAGCACGTAAGTCGCCGGCTGGCGCATGCTCTTTTGCATATGAGCACGTAAGTCGCCGGCTGGCGCATGCTCTTTTATATATGAGCACGTAAGTCGCCGACTGGCGCATGCTCGGTTACATACTAGCACGTAAGTCGCCGACTGGCGCATTCTCTTTTACATACGAGCACGTAAGTCGCCGACTGGCGCATGCTCATTTACACACGAGCACGTAAGTCGCCAAGCGCGCATGCTCCTTTACTTACGAGTGAGCACACATGCGCTAGCAGGCGCATACTCCATTACTTACGAGCACGTAAATCGTCATCTACGCAAGCTTTTTTACATACCAACACGTCGATCTCCATATGAGTCTGTCGTTCTTCTTACGATCATCTCAGCCTCCACGCGAGCCCTGCCGCTACACATGTAAGCACGCCAATCTCCACGCGACCCTGCTGCTTTACACATGAGCATGTGTGTTGCCCGCGCGCGCATGCTTAGCCATATATGAAAACAATTATAAAACGTAAACTGTGCTACAAATGCACGCACCACTTTGGGTATACGCAAAAACGCATTGGCTTAAATAAAGTTTCGCTTACACCTACAATCTTCAAGACAAGCCACTTCTCCTTACTTCATGCCACATTGTTGTTAGGTCACACCAGAGGATTAGCGCAGGCTCGGGTCTCCACTTCATTATTCATGACGCAACTTTATGCCAATTCTCATTCGCGATAACCTGTTCAAAGTGGATTAACACGTGCAACTATTGTAGACAACAGTTTACAAAGATTCAAACACTATAAATACATACGCTTCACGGCTTAAGACACGCTCGCACCTTGCGCCAACCAACAGAAGTCACACCATAGGGTGAATATTTTACAATAGCCACACGACTGTGTGCGTACCGCTAAAGCTGGCCACACTCACCTGACAAAGGCGAACCGTCGGTGACAACATAAGGATCGCCGTGTCAGCAGCCAACTCAAGGGTCACCATCAACGACATTTGCACCAACCTGTCAGAATTTAAATTTCGAGAAATTTCTCGCCTAAAATTACAACGAAACTTCATGTTGAAGTTAGCAAGGGTTGCGCCGCATGCGTCATCAGCCAATGATCATACGCGCCAGCTCTCAAAAGCAACAGGTATCAATTAACAAGCCTGGTGGCCGCGCCGTAGTAATTGACAAGCACTTACACGCGCGCCGGCTACCATGACCTAACAAATGCTTTAAAGACCAACACACTTTCTTTTTTCTGAGTCCAGAGCTCCAACCATTTACTTCACGCATGGAAGCAGCACTGGACTGGGGGGACTTGAAGGGGTATGGTCCCAAAAAGCCGCGCAATTCTTCCTCCAGATCGCGCGCTGGACCATACTCCTTAATCAACTACATTCTGATCTCAACCTCGCGCGGGTAGAGCAATACTCGACAGCGTCGCGCGGGGTCTAAAGAGGCCAAATCAACAACTTAGCATCCTGAAGTCAAGCCTCCAAGCGCCCATACCTTGCGCAGGCCAGTACCATGCGCAGCAAGGGTCACGCAAGGATGTGGCGTAAAGGCATCTTAAAAGTACAAAGGGTACAAATGGCAGACGAGAAGAGCCAATCCATATCCTCCAGGCACTGCTCAATCATGCTCCACGATCATCCAACATACAGGGAACAAAAAGTACTCAAAGACACCTACGTGTACCAATCACGAGGCAGAGACACCTGCCCCACGATCTCCACTAACTGGCTGATGACAGAGACCGACAATAGCATCCGCCTGCAACCAATCAGCGTGCGTCAGGTTTGCCCAACCAGTATCATGTAATATTCACCGCTTCATTATCTCTACTCACAGCGAAAGACAGACGCAACAAGTATGGCCAACAGCTTTCCCGCATCTGGGCGACTGGTAAGCCTAAAACTCAATCTTTACTTTCGAGCACTCCTAACAAGTCTAGTACTCCTACCACGCTTGCACGCAGAGCTGCACTAGACTGGGGGACTTGATGGGGTACGGTATTAAACCCGTCCCGAGTCGTCAGATTTCCCGTTACGTATTGCTTTTATATTAATTATTTATTATTGTTGCTACTAACCCAACCGCGAGGCCCAACGCGATGTAGTTTACACTACTTTGGGTCGGGGCTTGTAGAGATAACCCCTAACTGGGCCTGGCCCATTGAGGTTAGGGGAGGCCCATATCCCCCTATATAAAGAGGTCTTCACCTCTTGAATAGGGTAGAGCATATGGAGCCACACACTTTGGTAGCTGGAAACAGGAGAGTCATCTCCTACCGGCAATCTCTACAGCTCCACTTTCTTTCCTTCTCCATTGCAGATCTAGGTTCAAGAGGAAGAACAAGATGTGATTCTTCACCCTCATGTAGAATGCGGTCCAGTCATCCCGGAGGTGAAACCGTGTTTCTTCAGCGGCTGACTCTTGGACGCATAAGGAACATCATGATTGGGCCGCCAACATGAAGAGGTAACAAGGCACACATGGGCTTGGAGACATGGGCCGACATCATCATGTTCGATCCATAATATTATCAGCCATCATCACGTGACCAAAGAAAAGTAATTGGCAGTCAACATTCACGACATATGTTAGCACTTTCTTGTGGGATTCAAGTCAACAACACCATCATCACAATATATTATTAATTCATGTGCACTTGGAGGTTTGGACTTTCATGAAGGAGCATCACGTGTACTTCTAGGAGGGTTATTAAAGTCAACAACAATACACATAAAAGAGAAAGGGGACTGTTGATTGGGCCGCCTTGGAGGTGGACATCACTTGACTTCAAGGGACTTTACAAGACATCACATGGGCCGAGAGGTGCACATGGACTTGGTGGACTTGATTTGGACGGCACATGCAAGAAAAATAAATCAATTATCATCAAAGGAGTCCACAACATCATTATGATGTTGGACGTAAACAAAGGGGGGCCCACGATTTGGAGGTGATGATTGTAAAAACGATATTAACATCATACATCGGAATCATCGTTAATCTTCGACGCAGACTAGAGAGAGACGAAGAGGGAGAAGCCTACGAAGATCAATCTTACCACATGAGCGGCTAGTCTCCTAGTAGTTTCCTCCGGATGGAGGGTTTTTGTAAGTTAGATAATTTTATGTATTTGTGACAATCGTATAACTCGGTGATCTAAGCATTCGATGCTTTTCACTTTTGATTTGATTAATTGATTGTAACCGGTTGCATATTATTTAAACCTTAATTTCTAAGCATTCAGTTCCCGAGAGTTCTAGTAATTGGGATATATTTGACATGGGGTTAGGGTTTGTAATTGTAATTGATAATTATTTGATAACCTCCCGTTATGTATTGACCGGAGTACTTAGTCGTTGATTATCACAATTGGTTAATTAGATTCAACACTTATGTCTATGTAAGTGTTTCGATTAAACATATAATTGAATCTAACTATAAAACCTGAAATCTGGAGGAACCATTGTCTCCTCCAACTGTTTACAACCTCGTATTTTCGTAATTTTTAGTTTAATCAATCAAACCATTAATTGAGTTTTACTTTTTAGTAATAGTTAATTAATACTTAGCATCGTGACACTTTCCACAATCCTCCTCTGGTTCGATATCCGACTTACGCTAGCTACCTAGTTTATTTCGGTTTTTGCATGTCACTAACGACAGACATCAACCATATATGATCTAGATTGCAAATCTTGAATGTATTCGATTATCAGACCCATTCAATCACAAGTACAATACCAATCAGAAACATGGATCTACTTAGTGGACATAAACTAATACAACTTCATGAATTATCATCACTCAGTTTCTAACAATTCAATTTACACTAGAACATCAGAACCCTAATCACATGGTTTTCAATTCAAGCATCCAACACAGTCAAGTCATCTAGCAAACAACTTCACTTATACTGATTGTTATATACACACAGTAACATGTAAATCGAATCAACCATCGAGACTAACCGTTTGTGAGATGAAACACAAGAACTCCTAGAGGGATGATGGTGATTGTCGTCGATTTCAAAGAGAGAAAGAGAGCCTAGGGTTTCGCAAATTGTGGTGTGTAGAATATATATCGTAACTGCCAATTTGATTTGGGCTCTACCTGGGCCAAAGCCCATTATGGCGAAACTCCTAGGTTTCGTCATGAGGCATATGACGAAACCTATATGTTTCGTGGTGTGTGTGGCCGACGAAACTCCCAAGGTTTCGTCGGGATTGAAATTCCCAACGCTTAATAATTTCTATCACATACTCCTCAATCAAAAAAATAACACAGTATTTCAAGTATAGTTAAACATGTACAAATACAAAGCAAACAAGTTATGCAACACAATTGTGAACAAATAACTTGTAGAGGAAAGACCTTTAAAACTCAGGTTGGCACATCGGATGCCTCACTTTTGGGGCTCGGATGTGTTTTAATGCAACGAGGCAAGGTAATAGCTTATGCCTCGAGGAAATTATAGGAGCATGAAAAGAAATATCCGACGCACGATCTCAAATTGGCAGCAGTGGTGTTTGCGTTAAAAATATAGAGGAACTATTTATATGGGGTAAAGTGCACCATATTCACTCACCACAAGAGTTTAAAATACTTCTTCGATCAGAAGAAGTTAAATATGCGACAAAGACGATGGTTAGAAACGGTGAAAGATTACAACTGCGAAATACATTACCACCCCGGGAGGGCAAATGTTGTGGCGGACGCCTTGAGCAGAAAAACGGATTATGACCCAATACGAGTAAGGTCGATGCAGCTTGTTGTAACCTCTGGTATACTCAAACGAATCCGAGAAGCACAAGTAGTGGCAGTGAAAGAGGAGAACTTGAAGAAGGAAAGGATAGTCGGTCAGCTAAAGGATTTGTCGGATGGTAACAACGGGTTGAAGACTCGATCCAGAAGAATATAGGTCCCAAATTCCTGTGGAGTTAAGACGCTTCAACTCGATGAAGCTCATAAATCCCGTTATTCTATTCATCCGGGTGCGACCAAGACGTACATTGATCTGAAACAAAACTATTGGTGGCCCGGGATGAAGAAGGATGTAGTAAAATACGTGGAGAAGTGCTTGACTTGTTTACAATTCAAGGCGGAACATCAGAAACCATATGGAAAACTGCAACCATTGGAGATCCCAGTTTGGAAATGGGAACATATCACCCTGGATCTGTTGACCAAACTACCTAAAATGATTCGGGGATTCAATGCTATATGGGTGGTTGTGGATAGATTGACGAAGAGTGCTCATTTCATTCCTCTACGTGAGTCACATACTTCGGAAAAGATGTCTGAGGTATATACAAACGAAATAGTGGCACGTCACGGAGTACCAGTATCCATTGTGTCGGACAGAGATACCCGGTTTACTTCAAACTTTTGGCGAGATTTCCAAGAGCAGATGGGAACGAAACTTTTCATCAGCACCGCCTACCATCCTCAGATGGATGGGCAGAGTGAAAGAACAATACACACGTTGGAGGATATGTTACGGGCATGTATCATCGACTTCGGGGGAAGTTGGGATGTTTATCTACCTTTGGCCGAATTTTCGTATAAGAATAGTTACCATACGAGCATCGGTATGGCACTGTACGAGATGCTATATGGTAGGAAATGTAGAACCCCGGTGTGTTGGGGTGAAGTGGGTCAGCATGAACTAGCCCACAAAGATGTTTTCCAAGCCACTAACGAGAAAATCGATGTGGTTCGAGCTCACTTGAAAGCGGCCCAAGACAGGAAAAAATCTTATGCCGACAAAAGATGAAAACCGATTGAATTTCAGGTAGGTGACATGGTTATGCTAAAGGTTTCCCCATGGAAGGGCGTCATCCGATTCCGAAAGAGAGGGAAGCTAAGCCCGAGGTTTATCGGGCCATTTAAAATCATTGAACGGGTAGGCAAGGTAGCTTATCGTCTTGAGTTACCGGAAGAGTTGAGCGAAATTCATGGCACGTTTCATGTGTCACAACTCCTTAAATGTTTAGCTGAGAAAACGGCTTATATCTATTATGATGACATTGAAGTGGATCATAGTCTTAACTACGCAGTGAAGCCGATTGCGATTCTGGATCGTAAAGTAAAAAGCTTGAGAAACAAAGTGATTAATCAAGTAAAGGTCAAATGGGAACACAGCAAGGGCTCGGATACCATATGGGAGTCCGAAGAGGAGATGTGACGTCTCTACCCTGCACTATTCGGTACGTACTCTAATTTCAGGGACGAAACCCCTTTTAAGAGAGGTGGACTTGTAACACCCCGAAAATATAAAACTTTGTATTAGAATTAAAAAGAATGAAATAAATGATAAAAACTAACTAGGAATAAATAACCCAGTTAGTCGAAAGTCTTGTAATAACTTGCTAGAGGGTTAAAACACTCAAAATACGAACTAACGAAAGTGGAGGGACCAAACATGTTAAACCTGAAACTTGATTTAATTAAAACAAATAAAATACACCAAACACACACAAGAGTGTGTGTGTCTGGTCGATTGAAGCAGAGGGCGACCAAAAGAAACCCCCACAACCCTAGTTCTTGTTTAATCCCTAAAATTGAAGGCCCAAATCGATACTAAATCAAAATCCGAGCACGAATTAGTGATCTCCACTGAAAAAGGAGTCACAAGGTATGTAAATTTCATGAGAAATCTCTAGTTGAATTTCTGAGTAAACTTAGAGAATTCGAAAATTGTTGATGCATGCTTGTTATATGGATAAAATAGGAACATTGTAATGTTTAGGAGTAAACCCTAGACAAATACATGCTGAAATCATGCTTAATCCTTTTAGAATCCATGAACACCATTGAAGGTGATTGGTGGGTTTTTGTGAACTTGATAAACACTAGGATTTTGGTGGTTGTTCTAGTATAATTTGTAATTTGTAAAGTGATTTCAGAATTATTGAGGTTAATAATTATGTAAGATAGTTCAATTGATGTAATTTCGGACATGTAGCAAGTTATGAACTTGATAATGAATAGTATAAAATTCTGCCTTAAAAGTGTTTGTAAAAATGCCTCAAAGAAGGCTTGAAACTGAATTTCAAGTTAAAAACGCATATTTGTAATGTTTCGGTAAACTATGCATTATAAGTGAAACAAAGAGTTCTAAAAGTAATGTGATTGAACTCTATAGGAAAGGAAGCCGGAGCATCGAGCGGACAAGCCGGTGTTGACACACGATTGAAGGGTGTGCTTTGAAGGTATGTAACTTGTTCGCTACAATATGCAAAATCTGAATATTTCAAATGTCATGGTTGTCTTTTAGTATAAAGATGAGTATTAGTTGAAATTTTTTTATTCACAATTGATGGAATAAGTTGAAAATAGATTAGAAAGCGTTTGGTAGTCACTAGAAACGGAGGATTCCGTAAATGAGCCAAACGCGTTTGGTAGTCATTAGAAACGGAGGATTCCGTAATACAAATAGTGTTTTGATTAATAATTGTCGAAAACGGATCACAAGATAGCAAAGCCATGGTATTGGTAATGAAACGCCGGTGATATTAAGCCCCGGATGTTGTGTGAAAGCGCCTCATAGTTTCTAATGCAATGGTAACAAAAATGGGTGTAAATGTAGTGGGTCGAATAATCGTATAGTGACATATCCAAATTTTCGGTGCAACAATTGTAGTAGACATATCGCTAATTAAATTACAGACGTATAGCAAAAAGAATCACCAAAAACGGACCTACGGATCAAAAGTTATGGACATTTAAAATTGATGGTATTTTCAGAGCCGGCAGGAAATGCAGGTCAAAAACCTGCACCTGCTGGAAAACGGTATCCCCCGCGCCACGCGACAGGATCACTTAGAAATGGCGCGACACACGAGAGCAGTCGCGACACGCGACAGAATAAAGGGTGTCTGGCGCGACACGCGACAGGCCCAAATCAAATTTTTTTTTTATTATAATGTTTCAATGCTGGAACTAGTTTATACACACTATATAAAATGTCAAAACTAACATTTCAAGTGGTTTTGACCTTATGTAATGGTGGGGACTTCCCGGATGGTAATCAAGCATGCTTTGAAGAACCGAACACAAATTTTCAAGCTTCCGCGTTAATTTAATTTTGTTTAGACAATGTTTTTGATGTAAACAATCCACTAATTATGTTTCGCATGTTGAAACTGGTTGTTTGGTATCTAGTATGTGGTCACTTTGAATACTTCAACCTTGTGTTCAGTTTGAAGTAAAGTACTTTTTATATAAAATCCTGCATCTTTTTTTAAATTCAAATAGAAACTAGACGGTTGTTACACATTGTCACCTTGATCGGATGGCAGTTCGATCGGATGGCTATCCGATTGGATTGCCATTCGACGATCAAGTTTCAAAGTGTTTGAAATTATGGGGCAAGTGTTACTCGATCGGGTGGCTGTTCGATCGGATGGTTGTCCCATCGGATTGCCACTCGATCGGGTTATCCTTGTTATGTTCTTAAACTTGTAAAACCTCTAAGTTTCTAATCTAAGTAATGACGACGTGGTACGTATTAAGACAATGGTAAACCCCTCAGCGTATAGCTGATCTGATCGGGTAGGAATCACCCCAGTCCGTTCAGTCGTCCGTTCGTGACGATGTTCATGTCAGAATTCATGCTCTTGTCATCCTTTCTGGCAATAATCCTTCTCCAAACCATCTCTAGACTAATCTTTAAGTCTACAACTCGTTTATATCCAGATCTCACCGTTTTTGGTAAAAAGTCTTAAGAAAAGATGGAGTTAAACATAAATTTTAGTTGCAAAGTCTGGATTTAGTAAAGATTTAGTGTAAAAACTTATGAAATTCCTTAGATCTGAGCAAGACCTTGAACAGAATGACATCACTCAACGGTTTGTACAAACCGCCATGATGACGTCACCCTCAAGTGCTCAAATCTTAGAGTTTCATGGTGAAAAGTGAGATTTCAAAAGAGAATCTTGTAGAGGAAGATATGTAGATTAAAGTTGTTCAAGAATCTAGTGTAAAACGTACCGAAATCGCCGAGAAATGGAGGAAAAGAGGAGTGCGTGCGTCTGGGTCAAGTGAGTGAAGGCGGTGTGCATGGATCGAATGGCAACTCGGTCGAGTGGCCATCCGATCGGGTGGTCATCCGATCGGATTGCCACTTGGCCAATCCATCCTTTCCGTGTTTCCGTCTTTGATTCGTTTCACGCGCGTTAGATCAAACGTTGCATTGCGTATTTATTGGGTAATAGTATCATTATTAAAACAAGTTTCCATAGTTTCTATAGTTTTCATAGTTTTCCGCCAGTGACGAGACTCCAGTCCCTCGTTCAACCAAGTCTCAAGTTTCAAGAGCCTCAAGAGTCAAGCACCATAGTATCAAGCACCATAGGATCATAGTATCATAGATTCATAGCCTCATAGTATCATAGAATTATAGTCTCCTAGTTTTATAGAATCATAGAATCGTAGTTTCATAGAATCATAGAATCATAGTTTCATAGAATCATAGTTTCCAAGCATCAAGTAACAAAATCATAGCATAAGTTTCACCAAGTATCAAAGTACCAAGTATTACATACTTTAGGGACTAAAAGTGTCAAATAGGTAAAAGACTAGGGACGCGGGCGTTACAGTCTCCCCTCATTTAGGAAATTTTTCGTCCCCGAAATCTAGGTAGAAGACTGATCAAAGAGCTGCGGATATTTGGTCTTCATCTCACTTTTCAGTTCCCAAGTGAATTCTGCGCCACGCTTTCCTTCCCATCTAACCTTGACTATGAGAATTTTGCTGCGCCACAGTCGCTTGACGCCCTGATCCATGATTTCAACCGGTTTCTCCACAAAGTGTACAACTTCATTTATTTGCAAGTCTTCCAGGGGAACCTGTAGTTCCTCGTCGGCTAGGCATTTACGTAGGTTAGATACGTGGAACACTGGATGCACGTTGTTTAGTTCTTGCGGCAGGTCGAGTCTGTACGCCACTTTGCCAATCCTTTCGAGTATCTCGAAAGGACCCACATAGCGAGGTACGAGCTTTCCTTTCTTACCAAATCGAACTACTCCCTTCCAGGGAGATACCTTGAGAAGAACTCGGTCACCAACATCAAATTCCAGAGGCTTGCGTCTATTCTCAACGTAGCTCTTTTGCCTGCTCCTGGACTTGACCAAGTTATCACGGATTTGAAGGATCTTATCCGTTGTCTCTTGAATGATTTCAGGGCCAGTAAACTGCTTGTCACCAACCTCATGCCAGCTGAGAGGAGATCGGCACTTGCGGCCATACAAAGCTTCAAAAGGAGCCATCTGAATACTGGAATGATAGATGTTGTTGTACGAGAACTCAATCAATGGTAAATGTACATCCCAGTTACCACCAAAGTCGATGACACAAGAATGGAGCATATCCTCTAGGGTCTGAATAGTTCGCTCGGTCTGTCCATCCGTTTGAGGATGAAAGGCAGTGCTAAGATTTAAATGAGAACCCATAGCGGATTGAAAAGTTTGCCAAAGACGCGAAGTAAAGCGACCATCACGGTCTGAGATTATGTCAAGAGGTATGCCATGACGGCATATAATCTCATTAGTATAGATTCAAGCAAGTTTCTCCACTTTATAATCTTCATGTATAGGAAGAAAGTGGGCTGATTTGGTCAAACGATCAAATATCACCCAGATACTATCGTGACAAGAAGGTGTTCGAGGTAGCTTGGTAATAAAGTCCATAGCGATGCTATCCCATTTCCAAACTGGGATTTCAGGTTGTTTTAAGAGTCCTGAAGGACGTTGATGTTCAACCTTAACTTTCATACAAGTAAGGCATTTAGAAACATATACAGCAATGTCCTTTTTCATGCCAGGCCACCAATAAATTGTACGCAAGTCATGGTGCATCTTATCAGCGCCCGGATGAATGGAATGATGGGATTTCTGAGCCTCATTCATAATGAGCTCAAGGAGATTATCGCGATCCGGCACCCAGATGCGATTGAGGTAGTATTGGAGTCCATTGGGTTTGGTTTCGAGTTGTTCAATTTAGCGCCTTCGATTTCGACTTCTAGACTTCCTTCATTTGCTGACGAATACTGGGCGTCACGAATACACGCATGGAGATCATTAGTGATACGAATAGCCTTCACATGAGTTTTACGACTAAGGGCATCGGCCACTACGTTCGCCTTGCCAGGATGATAGCGAATTTCACAGTCGTAGTCGTTAAGCAATTCCACCCAACGTCTTTGTCGCATGTTCAGCTCTTTTTGGTCAAAGATATGTCGAAGGCTTCTATGGTCAGTGAAAACCACACACTTAGTACCATATAGGTAGTGTCGCCATATCTTTAACGCGAACACAACTGCACCAAGCTCCAGATCGTGAGTAGTATAGTTTTTCTCATGCACCTTGAGTTGACGGGAGGCATAAGAAATAACCTTGTCTCGCTGCATGAGCACACAGCCCAAGCCACGGTTTGAGGCATTGCAATACACCACGAAATCATCATTCCCATCAGGGAGAGTAAGAACAGGGGCAATACACAGAAGAGTCTTAAGAGTTTGAAAAGATTCCTCTTGCTCGGGACCCCAAGCAAAAGGTCTCTCTTTCTGAGTCAACGAAGTGAGAGGGATAGCTATCTTAGAGAAATCCGAAATGAATCGGCGGTAATATCCCACCAATCCTAAGAAGGAACGAATCTCAGACGCAGATTTAGGCGTACTCCAATTCTTCACAGCTTCGTTTTTAGACGGGTCAACATGAATACCTTGCTTACTAACGACGTGACCAATAAATTGTACTTCATTAATCCAGAACTCACACTTAGAAAATTTAGCATACAAACGCTCACCACGTAAGAGTTCAAGCATCAAGCAAATATGTCAAGCATGATCAGTTTTAGTTTTAGAATAAATGAGAATATCATCAATAAAGACTATCACAAAACGATCCAAATAGGGTTTACAAACACGATTCATTAGGTCCATGAACACAGCGGGTGCGTTGGTCAATCCAAAAGGCGTGACCACGAACTCGTAGTGTCCATAACGAGTACGAAATGCGGTTTTTGGTACATCATCCTTGAGTACACAAAGCTGATGATAACCAGAACGAAGATCGATTTTCGAGAAACTGGATGCGCCTTGTAGTTGGTCAAATAGATCATCGATATGGGGAAGAGGGTAACGATTCTTAATGGTGAGCTTATTAAGTTCACGGTAGGCGATGCACATGCGGAACGAGCCATCTTTCTTCTTGACGAATAGCACGGGAGCACACCACAGGGAGGTACTAGGACGAATAAATCCCTTGTCGAGTAGTTCCTGAAGCTGACTAGATAGCTCTTGCATTTCGGAACGTGCAAGACGATACGGGGCCTTGGAGACAGGAGTCGCACCAGGTATGAGATCAATACGAAAATCGACAGTTCTAGGAGGTGGAAGACCAGGTAGATCTTCAGGAAAGACATCAGGGAAATCACACACCACTGGAACATCGCTTATGTTTTTCCCTTGCTCTTTTGTTCCACCACGTGGGCCAAGAAGGCAAAGTTCTGTTTACGTAAGCACCTGCTCGCTTGTGTGCATGACATCAGCCTCAGTCCTTCTGAAGGTTGGTCTCCATAGACATGTGAGATATCACCAGACGGTAGAGGTAGAAGAACAAACTTCTCGTGACAAGCAATCTCGGCATGGTTCTTACGCAACCAATCCATACCGATAATGACATCGAAACTACCCAATTGCATGGGTATTAGATCAATAGTAAACACGTGGTCATTAAGAATCAAGGAACAACCACAGAGAATAGAATTAACTAGAATAGACTTTCCATCGGCAATCTCTACCGAGAACGACTAAGGTAGCATAGAGCGTGCACAATTTAACAAAGATTCAAATTCTACGGATACAAAGCTTCTTTCGGCACCAGTATCAAATATTATCGAAGCATAAAGGTTATTCACGAGATACGTACCATTAACGACATCATTGTCATTACGAGCCTGATTAGCATTTAGATTGAACGCTCGTCCACGAGCGGCTGGTTGTGGATCCTGGTTCAGCTGAGGACACTGGTTACAAAGATGAGTAGTATCTCCACATTTGTAGCATCCACAAACGACGTTCACTGGCTTAGGATTCTGCAGAGGAGCTGGGAGAGCTGGTAAAGCTGCCTGAGCTGGAGCTTGTTGAGCGGGTTGCGCAGGATTAGCTTGATGACAGTAGAGAGTTGTGTGACCTTAGCGATTGCAGTGGGTGCACAAATGACATGCAAAAGCAATAGGATGATGAAAGTTACAAGTGGTACACTTGGGGTAAGACCCAGAGTACTGCTTCTTGACTTCAGGTGCAGCAGGAGGAGCAGGCTTGGCAGCAGGATTCGCAACAGGAACAATAGCATTGCATCCTGAACCCTGTGACTTTTGCCTCTTGTTCTTGCTGCCGCTTGGCTGCTGAGTAACTTGATGTGCAGACTTAGAAGAGGCAGGGTTAGCAAACTGCTTATCACGAACACGGTTGTTGTTAAGACTAGCCGCGAGACAGTAGACTTCCTCAATAGTTCCGAGTTGAGCTGCTTCGATAGAATCACGCATTGTAGGAGGTAGACCATTGATGTACTTGGTTATCATTCGCTTAGGAGTAGAAACCAAGTGAGGAACAATCAAGCTGAGCTACTTGAAGCGGGTAGTATAAGCCAGATTATGCGCCAAAACTCTTCTTCAAGCTTCAGTTGTTCATGAGGATGGCAGAATTCAAGCATCATCAATTCTCGCACCTCATCCCATGGAAGAGCGTAGGCTTCTTCATTCGATCGGATGTTTCTCTCATTTGTCCACCACTCTAACGCTATGCCTTGAAACATTCCCGTTGCACTCCTAGTCTTTAGCTGCTCTGGGCACTCGCTGTTAATGAAGGTAACCTCGATACTGTCAAACCACTCGAGCATAGTAGTCACTCCATCACTGCCCGTGAAAGACTTTGGGTTGCAAGAGACAAAATGCTTATAGCTGAACTTAGTAGAGTTTTCTTTCTCCGTCTTGGAGTCAACAGAAGAAGGCGGAGAGTTCGATCCTTGGATCTCAGAGGCAATCTTTGGCACGACTCGAGCGATCTGGTCGGCCATGAAGGACATCATCTTTTTCTGAGACTTTTCCCTGGATCTCTTAAGAGTGTCGGAGAGCTTTCGAGAAGACATCCTAATGATCCAACAAGAGGATCGTATAAGTCTGGCTTCACAAAGTCTCACAATATAGATTCACACACGATAGTTCAAGACTCAAGATTCATCAAGACTCACATAGTTCACAATAGTTTCAACACCACAACCCACGACCTTCGCATGGCACGTTGTACGAAGTTTGGCAACATGTCAAAAACGCTTATATATAGGAAGTACCAGTGGAGTATCCACCATGCTTCGGGCATATTGCTTTCGCCTCGTACTCGGTGTCATGTTACGTGTCGCAAAACACACTCATTATCATCATCATAGATTCACATAGATTACTCCAATAGTTTCACATAAATTCCAATAGATTCCCAGGTTTCAATAGATTCATAGACTCCAATAGATTCAATAGTTTCCATCAGATTCAATAGATCCTCATAGATTCATGTTAACAACCTATAATCAACGAAATCCCGCATGGCACGTGCTACGAAAGTTCGGCAACATGACGGAAGCACTTATATATAGGAAGTACCAGCGGCGTATCCACCATGCTTCAATCATGCTACGTCCCCCTCGTCATCGGTGTCATGCTTCGCTAATCACAACATTAGATTCCACCGCTTCTCACAATGTAGATTTAACAAATAGATTCAACCACATAGATTAACCAAATAGATTCCACAACTTCAACCCGAGCCTACAAAACAACGAACTTCGCTTAGCGATTGGAACGAATGTCCGGTAACATGCCAGAAACACTTATATATAGGAAGTACCAGCGGCGTATCCACCATGTTTCGGACATGCCACGTCCGCCTCGTCTTCGACGCAAGGCTATATTTTGTATTTTGTTTCTCAAACAACACCTACTTAGATTACACGTAGTTCATGCTAGAGTACACATAGATTATACATAGATCATACTTAGATTTCACTTAGATTACACGAGTAGTTTCCCATAGTTTTAGAATTCAACAACCTCATCACCGATCTGCAAAATACTAAGTTTCGCATGGCACTTAGTACGAAAGTTGGTAACAGGTCGGAAACACTTATATACAGGAAGTACCAGCGTCTTATCCACCATGTTTCAGACACGTCACTTTTCCATCGTACTTCCATGCCATGTTACATTTGGTGCTTCACAACCACATTAACGCATAGATTCACATAGTATCATAGTCGATCAAGATTCCCACATAGGCTATCATGATAGAATAAAGCTTCATAAAATTTAGTTTGATTCTGAGATTAGGAATATGGCTTTAGATTGCGGACATACGTGCGATTTGTGCAAAAGTCTCAAAATAACGGAGAATCAAGTTAGACGAAGAATCAAGTTTAAAACCACACATAAAAATTGAGATAACATAAAAGATAGGCTCATAAAACATAGATTGTTCCGGGTAGAGGAACGACGACTAACCAAAGTGATTCGAACTCCTTTCGAAGTGAGGCAATGTGTCTTGACTTACTTAGGCGAATACGTCATCGATGTTAGGCCTACGATATTCGTCCTTTCAGTCATTTCACGTTCCTAATTGATTGGAAGTTTCGGGACTTTGGCGAGACATAAAAATTGAGGAGTGGGACTAGCTATCAAGGTCTGAGTTTCACCTCTATCTTGACAGCATCGTACCCTAATAGCGTCGGTACTTATCAGCAGATAAGACCTACCAGAATATAATTAGGAAATTTCCCATCAAGGTTTGGATGTCACTCCTGACTTGAGGGAAATTTCGTGCAAAAATACAAACACTGATTAGCAGTGTTTTCAAGTATCAAGTGTCTATTGTGTCAGCCTTAGGAAAGGCATGTAAGTTTAGCAGGAAAATGTGCTGCTAGGAAGCAGGTACGGTAGAATGCATAAGTCTTAAACAACAAATAAGAGTCAAGATTCCAAGAACTATAGACTAGGGCAAGTATTCCTACTCATCCTAATTCCCTATAGTTATGGCTCTGATACCAATCTGTCACACCCCAACCGATGGCGGAAACATCGGGGTGCGAGCACTAAGCATTCAGATTGCTCATGAGATTCCATAACACTAATAATTTCGATATAGATTAAGTAAACTGCATGCAAGATTGTCTAAAACATCCACATAACCATCAATACCAAATAAAACCACAATAGTCATTGTTTCAAATTCTAGAATTTAACTAGGCTAGTTTCTAAGCATCAATCCTAGCTTGATTTTTCCATAGTTCCAGCATCTATCAGCCTACAACATGTATTAAAATAGAGTCAGTACGAAAATGTACCAGCGAGTATACAAGTTTGAATAACAGCATAATAGATTAAAACAACTCATATCCTTATGCAAGTGTAACAAAATAGTTTCAGCCATGCTAGTGTTCGCAGTCCAACAAGTGATAGCCCAAGTCTCCCGATGCTTTAGTGTTTTCCCAAGTCTCAACAAAAACTAGTATCCTCTTAACAATACCCCCGATAATAATGGGGAGGTGCATCTCCTATGGCGCTACTATTGTTAAGGCGGAACTACACACCCTGGATTAAACGTTCACATATCACAAATAGAATACAAGAATCACAAGTTTCACATACACATAGGATAGAGTTTAGTTTCCAAAAGTTTCAAGTATCATAGTTTAATAGAATACATGTTACATCCCAAAGTTTAAAGCAAAAAGGATCGAGTATACTCACAGTGATTGCTTAACAGATCTACTGTTATTGGATCAAAGGGAGCTCTTTTAGAATTAGCCTGATTAGAGTACAGCAGATAAGAGTCGGGCAGCATAACGAGATTCAACCAAGTATCGGATCAATCATCTTGATCGGATGGCTGTCCGATCGGATGGCTGTCCGATCGGATGGCTGTCCGATCGGATGGCCTTCCGATCGGATTGCCATCCGATTGAGATGGTATGTGTGTGAATGGGTCGGATAGCCACTCGACTGAATGGTCATCCGATCCAAGTGTCAAGTTCCCAAAATGTCAAGTCACGTGTTCTGCTCGGTTACCTTGATCGGATGGTTGTCCGATCGGATGGCTATCCGATCGGATTGCCACTCGATCCAAGGTTCCAAGTTTTCAAGATTCAAAGTGTTGAAGGATTCAAAGGCACATTGTCACCTCGATCGGATGGCAGTTCGATCAGATGGCTATCCGATCGGATTGCCATTCGACGATCAAGTTTCAAAGTGTTTGAAATTATGGGGCAAGTGTTACTCGATCGGGTGGCTGTTCGATCGGATGGCTGTCCGATCGAATTGCTACTCGATCGGGTTATCCTTGTCCCGTTCTTAAACTTGTAAAACCTCTAAGTTTCTAATCTAAGCAACGACGACATGGTACGTATTAAGACAACGGTAAACCCCTCAGCGTACATCCGATCCGATCGGGTGGGAATCACCCCAGTCCGTTCAGTCGTCCGTTTGTGACGATGTTCATGTCAGAATTCATGCTCCGGTCATCCTTTCCGGCAACAATCCTTCTCCAAACCAACTCTAGACTAATCTTTAAGTCTACAGCTCGTTTATATCCAGATCTCACCATTTTTGGTAAAAAGTCTTAAGAAAAAGATGGAGTTAAACATAAGTTTTAGATGCAAATTCTGGATTTAGTAAAGATTTAGTGTAAAAACTTATGAAATTCCTTAGATCTGAGCTAGACCTAGAATAGAATGACATCACTCAACAGTTTGTACAAACCGCCATGATGACGTCACGCTCAAGAGCTCAAATCTTAGAGATTTCATGGTGAAAAGTTAGATTTCAAAAGAGAATCTTGTAGAGGAAGATGTGTAGATTAAAGTTGTACAAGAATCTAGTGTAAAACGTACCGAAATCACAGAGAAATGGAGGAAAAGAGGAGTGCGTGCGTCTGGGTTGAGTGAGGCTGTCACATTAGTGAGAATGGTGATGTGACAGGCCTATTTATAGTTTCAGAGTGAGTGAAGGCGGTGTGCACGGATCGGATGGCAACTCGGTCGAGTGGCCATCCGATCGGGTGGTCATCTGATCGGATTGCCTTTCCGCGTTTCCGTCTTTGATTCGTTTCGCGCGCGTTAGATCAAACGTTGCGTTGCGTATTTATTGGGTAATAGTATCATTATTAAAACAAGTTTCCATAGTTTCTATAGTTTTCATAGTTTTCTACCAGTGACAAGACTCAAGTCCCTCGTTCAACCAAGTCTCAAGTTTCACGAGCCTCAAGAGTCAAGCACCATAGTATCAAGCACCATAGGATCATATTATCAGAGATTCATAGCCTCATAGTATCGTAGAATCATAGTATCGTAGAATCATAGTCTCATAGTTTTATAGAATTATAGAATCGTAGTTTCATAGAATCATAGTTTCCAAGCATCAAATATCAAAATCATAGCATAAGTTTCACCAAGTATCAAAGTACCAAGAATTACATAGTTTAGGGACTAAAAGTGTCAAATAGGTAAAAGTCTAGGGACGCGGGCGTTACATATACATATTGTGGTCCCTGTTTAGTAAACAACATGAGATATATTAGGAATATTGGTAGCAAAATTATGTATAGATGGAGATCTAGTACAATAATACTCAACACAAAGGCAATAACACAATTGGAAAATTAACAAACTGTTGCAGTTAATACGCCTCCTCTTCTCTGGAACTTTAAGCAGATTCCTTATGGCTTTCTCATTTCTCTTTTCCTCTTTGAACCGACTCATCATTTCCTAACTCTAATCCAAGCCCTAACTTCTGAAACAACATCAAATCAACAACTCATACATAAAACAAATCATCAAATTATCAACAACTCATACATACAACAAATCATCCATGATCAAAAACACAGTTTCCCAAATCAACAACTCATACATACAACAAATCATCAATCATAAAAAAAACACAATTTATTCCATAATTAACTAAAACACCAACAAAAAAATAATAAAATAATAAAAAATAAGATCAATAAACATAAATTATCAATGAATATGTGCATTAACATTAACTTTATCATCCCCATATACACTATGCACATGTGCATTAACATAAACGACCTTGTTAAGAACCTATGCATCAACTTTATCATCGCTATATTAACTATGCACATGTGCATCAACATAAACGACCTTGTTAACAACCTATGCATCAACTTTATCATCACCATATTAACTATGCACATGTGCATAACTATGTGCACATGTGCATTAACATGACTAACAGTATCAACAGGTAATGTTTGATTCAATCGAACAACCTACCCATTACCAACTTAAATTCTGTATCACCACCAAATATATTTAAACTTATTCAGTAACAAAACCTACATACAAAAAAAAAACACACACACACATAGTTACCACATTACAATTTCGTGTATCACAACAATCACCTTGATTCCCTCAAACATCATATACATCAAACCATTTTTGCTAATTCAGATATGAAACTACGATTTAAAAGATCTGAACCGACAATTAAGCATCATGTTAACATATGAAAGTGCAAAAACAAATTGTATAAACTTACAAATTCACAAAGCTGTGTAGCATCATGTTACGATGGTTTAATATGATTTTTGGGATGTTACAATTTGTTTCCTTTGTCCTCTCTAAATGTATACTTCCCTTTATTTGTCCTCCTTCAACGTCATCTGCATCAACATTAACTACCTTATTCACATGTTATTGCACACTATGCACATGTGCATATTGACTTATTATTACAATCTATGCACATGTGCATAACTACATATTACACAAAAATTGCCTTAATATCCAATTATGTTAAACCTATGATGGAAAACTATGCACATGTGCATAACTATATATCACATAATACAAAACAAAATTTGAGTCAACAAATTATATATCATATAAAAGTACAAATGACAAATTATCTATCATATAACAGTATAAAAGAATTGTATAAACTTGCAAACTATGTCTCGATTTATATGACAACGTCTATATTACAAATCCGTCAACGATTCCATTGGCGGTGACGATTCCGACGGCGATTGAATTCCGATGATATCGTCGTAGTGACACACTCATTGAATCATCTATTCTTATAATCACTGGACGAATTTGGGGAACTAACCTCGACTATATGACGGAATATGAAATATCTGCTTGTAAAACCTCAAATCTGAGATAAAATCTCAATCCAGATGCTTCGATATGGTGAACTGATGATGGTGAAGTAATGATGTATTCGAGACGATGATGAAAGCCATTGTAATCGATGAATTTTTGATAGATTCAGGGTGAGAAATGTTGAGAAACTTGGATTTAATCAGAATTTTGAAGAATGGACGTGAAAGTTTATATTAAATGTGATTTAATTTATTATTGAATTCCGAGAGTGAAGGGAAGCAGGTAAGCGGGGTTTTTTAAAGTTGTTTAGTATTTACAAAATTGCCCCATGTTCACATTGGTTCTCGCGGTTCTCGCAATAAGGGTGGTTCTCGCATGAACCCTACCCTATATATATATCTTGGATTGTAAGATTTAAGCCAGGTAAATACTCTTAATCTATTTTCCCTATATGGGCTTGGGATACGGTAAATTATTACCGCTTGTTCAGGTATGGGATCAACGACATATTGTGTCTAAAAATCCACATAACCCATTTTAATTCATTTTGCTTGATAACTTAAACGTTGGGGGTTAATGCGACCGTGTCGTAGATATCCTCGGCTTATTTAATTGCAAATGGCCACGACTTAAGCACGGGGTGTAGGCATACACCCGACAGATGCTAATGCTATAATAAAATATTTTTCTTACCCTTTATAGGGATACCCTTTTGTGGGTTAAATGTGGTATGTCGGTTAATCATGTTATCGAAGTTTAGTTTCGGGCCCCACATGTATTGACAAGCATGTAATACTGATAACAAGAGATATATCTTATCCCAAGTTATTTATGAAAATACATGTGCCATCGTGTACATAAAATGATTTTGAAATATTTTCAAAATGTGTCGGTTATTTGTATTTACCAGTTTAAACTGACGTGTCTTCAAAAGACTAAGTGCAGGTTGCAAAGTACGTAAATAGGCTGGAAGCTACCGGTAATTGCTTAAGAGGAATTTGCAACTCCATGCAAGGTCCCTAGTAGTCTGTTTATGTAAACATTTGTTTATCTGATCTGCCTATGGATCTTTATACACTTTCGGTCTGTATAATATTTTTAAACGTTTGGACATTTGTAATTTGTAATAATTTATATTCCCAAGACTTCCGCTGTGTTATTTGTGATTATCTATATCAATTTGTCATATACCCCAAGTCTGGGCCCATCG
Source organism: Helianthus tuberosus (assembly GCA_030545235.1). Taxonomy (NCBI): domain Eukaryota; kingdom Viridiplantae; phylum Streptophyta; class Magnoliopsida; order Asterales; family Asteraceae; genus Helianthus; species Helianthus tuberosus. The sequence continues at coordinate 22,255,741 of CM060370.1, read as the reverse complement.
GGAAATCAGGGTGTGACAGGTTGGTATCAAAGCTAACATTTGAGTGAATTAACTACTAGCCTTTTTTGTTTAATCTCAAATATCACAATAACTTAATCCTTAGACTTTCTGAGTCTAGGCATTAACCTAGGATTACTCATATCTATATTAAGTTATTGCTATTGTTTTTTTATATTTAACAGGTAATATGCCGCCAAGAATTAGAGGACGAGGAAAAGGTCCCATGCAGGGAGGACCATCTGGACACATACCCTCACAATCCCATAGCTCGGATCACCCGCAGTATTCGAACGAGTCTCACTCTTCCCAATCAGCGAGACATCCTGTCTCACACCATTATCTCATTCTTACAACTCACACCATTCTCACCATTCCAGATCACACTCTCATCATGATTCATTCGACCTTAACCAGTTTATTAACACACACCTGTTAGCCAAAACGAATAAGACGAGGATTCTGATCCAGAGATGCCACCATCTGGATCCCACATGCACCCAATTGAACTCTCAGGTGATACTTCATCTTATGCAGGATCTCCATATCATGGTCCCGATAAATGGGACCAATACTTTAATCAGTTTACCTTTGTAAACACACCTTCTTATCCATCTCCACAAAAGTCGTCGCCTCCACAAGAGGTCGAGCCAATGGAGCCCGCGGAGCAACCTCAACTGCCACCACAACTGAGGAAGCCTCGCGGTGCATGTATGTCGGTACATGCGGGGCAATGGTTGGGTTTTCTTCCACTTTTGCCTCTAACTTATCCTACTATCCCAGAGGACCCACAAATGGGTGGACCCTCTAACACTAAACCTGTTGTTGAGCCACTTCAACAATCATCAGCTCAACAACCACCTTTGGGTTTTGATAACCCCATAATACATCTTTTTCGCTCCTATGGATTATAATTATCCAGCTCCATCATACGACCCCTATCTTCAGGTGGTTGTTTATAATGCACTTTATTCATCGCCATTTCCTCTTGCTTACCCAAATGCTGGATATCCCAATTATGGGTACCAGTATCATGTTGTGCCACAACCACAACCACCGCAACAACTCGAGGCTATTAATCAAGCCTTGGAGCGGGCGGAGCAGATTCAGCAACAGGCTGAAAAGAACGAAAAGTGAACAAACAAGATCTTCAAGAAACTTTCCAAGATAATCAGGGGAAAGAAGGATGAGTGAAGATTTTTATTTTCATTGTAATTTATTTTAATTTCCAAAAGTCCCTGCGTGGACATGTCATTGTATTTCAATTTCAAAAGTCCCTACGTGGACTAAATTTGTATTTCAATTTCCAAAAGTCCCTATGTGGATAAGTATTGTAATTTTTCCTATTTCAATGATAATTTGAAATTATGTATATATATTTATTTTGCCATTGTTCAAGCGATCGTCTCGATTTTAATTCGAACTTTATCGATCTGCGCAGAAATTCACAAAAATCTTCTTAATGGTTTCTAACCTGGCATATGTCAAAGCCTATATTATTGGCAATGATAAATGGCAGTGTGGCAATAATGAATCACACTGTCCTAATAGGTGGTAGACTATGTCCAAGCCTTATAGCCTCTATGGTCAAATGAGACCATGGCTAAAGATATATATTTTTATTGTCAAACCATTAAGACATTCTTCCTGTATTAACATTCGAAGTAATGTTAGTATTTCTGGCAGATGTGGCCATATGTCTCACTGTCCAAAGGTGGTGGACTATGTCCAAGCCTTATAGCCTATATGATTAAATAAGATCATGGCTAGTAATATTAATATCATCAATGCGATTTTCAACTTGTTTTTAAGATTCTATGAAATGTTAAAATGATTTGCCTAAGGGCTATATTTTATTGTCAATTGAGACAATGACAGTTGTGGCCATATGGCTCCCTGTCCAAAGGTGGTGGACAATATCTAAGCCTTATAGCCACACCATCTTTGCTTTTAATACTATGGGGTCCAATTAATTTATTTTATGCGGTTCAGGAAAAATTTAACATTCCGAGTCTACTATTTTCTAAAAAAGACTGGGGTCCGTGGACCCCGACCCGGGCTATGTGGGTCCGCCCCTGCCTGGGGCACGTGTTCTTTTTAAATCCGATATATATGTTAAAAAAAATTAGAATAGTATATCCGTACCAACTTAAAGATAGACATATTTACAAAACAATTTTATAGTTTAGAAGTTAGCTCATTGGCATTAGGTTTAGTGAGTCCAATACCTATTTGATTTAAAAAAATCATTAAAAAAAAACGTTATGAAAGTGCATATTTTTTCAAGCTCGAACAGTGTATATGAATTCTCATAGACGCCTCTAATAATACCATTGATGTTTTATTGTGTGTAGGGTAACTTCCTTCGGAACTAATTAAATTTTTAAAACAAGGATATGTGGTTGGAGTGGAAATAAAGACTAGCACAACGGGTCATTGTCTTCCAACATGCTTAGTCGAAAATCAGAAGTAATACGTGGTTAAGCTAGAGCATTTGTATTTTTTGTAGCACTCTATTGTCAAAATCAGTCATCCATTCCAAGAATCGGTCATAAGTTTCTATATAGAGATTAACTTGTATTTTGCCCATGTGTCGCGGTTATGTAACGTATCAAATAGGCATAAATACCAACACGAATTTTGCACAAAATTTAGAATCAGTCAGTATAACTTAACATGTTTGATTGTATATTTTATATTTGTATATTTTTAATTCGGATCTTTGAAATCCGACCCGGATCGTAAAAAAAACCAAACCCTTTGCAATAGTGTAAAAACAATATAAGAGTTTCTAATAACTTTAATAATTTTTGATATTTTATATTTCAGAAATTAATTAACGTCACGTGTCGTGATCGATTAAAACCGGACTAGAAACGTTAAGTTTATAAAGGTTCCCAGTTAGTATCGTTAGATTTTTAAAAGGAAAACTTTAACGGACTTAAGTTTATTAGTTAAATAAAGTTACAAGGCAAGGAGTATATTATGTAAATAATTCAAACTTTAAAATTGAACAATTAATTAACTTGGTGAGGTTGCTACATAAAGTTATCAAAGGGATACACTAACTAGGTTAGTGTATTAGGTTAAGGGTAGTTAACAGAAGTGAAGTTGGACGTCGAGGGGTCTGGATCGTCATCTTTGAAACATCATTAAAAAGAATACAAGTAAACAGTGTGTGGCCGTATGGTCGGGGAGTCAACCCGCGACCCAACCCACTTCCATGCAATACTACGCGTAACAACAACCTAAAACCACTCGTCCACAACACAGCTGATGCATAAACCCGAGTTAACAAATACATAAACCCAATGTGAACCCATCTGCATTTAAAAAAACGAAAATGGAACATGTGGGACGGAATTCGAACACCGACCCACGATTCAACAAACCAATGCCTGACCAGTTGAGCTGCAACTAGTCTTAATCATGTTCACCATTGAAGTTTCTTGATACGCTTTTGGGTTTCATATCAATACACAAAGTTAGGTTGCAATCTTAACACTATTTCAATCCTCGGTATAAACTAAAGAAAACCCCACTGAAAGTTTCCTATTTCATCACCTCTACATCGCGAATTTGAAAGAAGATCATTCTAGGGCTCTTAACTTGTTCGGACGATATCTTCTTCAATTCTTATCCAAATCAGGTGATTCCAAAGCTTAATCTCGTTTATTTTTCGGGCTCTACAAAACCCCTCTATCCATTTCTGTGATAAAGGGTATAATCTGTATGAATTTTATTTCTTCATTTCTTAGGTTTTTGAGTTCTTGAAATTTGGGGCTTTTGATCTTAGAGACATGTTATTGTGTAATTGACTTTAGGATATTGATTAGGATCATGTTAGAATAGTTAGTGAAAATTTTGGGAATTTTTAGTCTTCAATAGGAATTATTTTGGATTTTTAGCAATATTTATATAATAAGAAATCATATAAAAATTAGAAATTCACTAAACAAGATTCATGAATAATATTTCTGATAATTTGGAGGATTATGATATCATGGAATTTTTATATAAATTCTATAATTTTTTGGTGATTATTTATAATATCAACTATTCAAATAGTAATATATAAATTTTGACATTTCAAATAAATGTATTTGTTCTAAGATATGAAGGTAGAACCTAAATATATATATTTTCGGGTTATATGTTATCGGATTAATCTTTAATAATTTTTCTAAAATTAATATATACTTGAACATAATTACATGAGATGTGATATTTGTAATATTAGGTCAATTATTAAAGTTTGGACTTAATAATTTATACGCTCAAAAATTGTTCTATATATATATATATATATAGAAACAGGATCAGGAGAAAACGCTCAAAGGTGTGAGAATGGTGAGAATGCATCCTGACCCAACACGTGTCACGCGACATAGAGAAGGACGAAGGTGCTTTTTTGTCCTTTCATATTTCTTTTTTTTAAACGTGTGACTCATCACCTTTCTATTTTTTGGCGTTTAATAAATACGACGCGTTTTTATTGTTTTAAGTTCAGGATCATAGTAAACATTTTGGCGTTTTAAGTATGTTTTGGCGTTTTTATTGTTTTTAGATCAGTAATTTTTCTTGATGTTTATTATATCAATTAGGATTCAGGCCTATAATGTGACAGGCAATTATGGCATTTTGAAAAGATAAATATATTCAATTTTCCATGTAGTGGCTTTTAATATAATAAATGTTTGTGAATAATGTTACCGTCTCTTCATTTTATTGTTTAGCAATTACTGTTTCGTTCAATTTCATCTGTCAATTAGTGTTGATTTTTCCAGTAATACTTTGTTTGGCGTTTTTATAACGTTTTATATAGCAACATCCTGCTCTGCTAGCATCCGTTTTCACACTATCCAGGCGTTTTGGTGTTTGTAGATTTTGGCTTTTTATACTCAATTTTTTTTATTAGTATAGAATTAGATAATAAACAACAGAGAATTAGATAACAAAAAATAGAAAACGAAAAAAAAATAAAAAATTATAATCTAATTTCTCATCCAAATCTTCACTGTCATCAGCCTCTTCTACTTTAACCTTTTTGGCGTTTTGATCCTATTTTTGAATACCTTATGTAGATCCTTATGTTCCTACATAACGGCCGTCTTTAGAAGATGCTTATTTTTTGTGGCATCTTTTATTGTGGTTTGATATATACTTGTTTGGTGACATGTTGAAGACCAACATCTGCTCTAATGTTTTGATCCCTTCATGCCATCAATATATCCATCAAGAACAAAGTGACATAATGACATGTCAGTGTCATCAGTCTCTTTTTCTTGAATATTTGTCCATCTCATTCAGCAAAAACTTATAGAGATACCCACCTCAGAGAAGAATCCATTCAGTGAAACTTCATTCAGAACAATACTCAATATAGAAAAAACGAGGTTCCGCATCTGTGGCTTTTTTAACTACTATTTTTTTGGCGTTTTTAAAGTGAATGGTTTTCTAGGAAATATGGCGTTGTTTTTGGGTTGTGATCAGTTGATTGTGCAAAGACGTCTCTCTTATAGGATGTTTTTGGCGCGTAGTTTAGGCGGGATTTTATTTTATAATAAATGATATTAATAAAGTAGCCGTCTTTTCGGTTACTGTGTATTTTTACTGTTTTTGTTCAGCTTTTTATGAGTTTTTAAGGTCATAGACTTTCCATCTCCTAAGTTTGGCGTTTTTTAATGGCTTTAAGTAGTTTTTGGCGGTTTTTTTTTCTTTTTAGCTTTTATTAATACTTCTGCAAACTACTTTCATTATAGTTTGGGAGTTTTTGACGTTTTACTGCATTATGGCGTTTCACATGCATTAAGACTGTTTGGCGTTTTATTAATATAATGTATTTTTTTATTCTAAGTTGAAAAATACATAACAAACAACAGAAAAAGAAAATTAAAAAAATAAAAATAGAAACAATTCATCTTCCAAATCTTCACTGTCATCAGTCTCTTTCTTCTTTGAAACATGTTCACTGGCGGTTTGGCTTTGTCATGCTTGTGTTTTTGTGGCCGTTTAGAAAGACAAAATGACATAAGTTTTTTCTTTAATGTGTATCTTCAAACAACTCATTAGTGTCATTCGTCTTTTCATGTCATTATAATATTCATCAATAACAAAACACAAAAAATGACATAAATCTGACCCCAGCATTTTTTTGTTTAAGCTTTGTCCATCTCATGCAGCAAAATGTTATTTGAGTCACAGCACCTCAGGGAAGAATGCATTCTCCGTAACTTTGCGTTGAACAATATTTAATATACAAGAATCGATATTTGCCATTTTTGGCATTTTACTGAGGAAATAGTGTATCTGAAAAAAACATCGATTTTTTGGAATCTTTAATGTTTGAGTGTTTTGGCGATTTCTAAGATGATTGCAATATATTAAAATATAGCGTTTTTTGAGTAGATGTGTTTGATGTTTTGGGGATTTTGGCGTTTGTAAGATGAATGGTATATAGTAGAAAATATGGCGTTTCAGGTTCTGGGGTGTGTGTTTTTATATCGGTATGTTTTTGTTTATATAGGGATGTGTTTTGGTCCGTAATGGCGTTTTATTCATTAGTTGGCGTTTTGGTATAGAAGTGTAAAGACCTTTTTACCCTTAATGAAGCGCGTCCACTTAATAGAATTCGTGTTATTTACGAAAACGCCACCCCGCTAATCTAGTCCATAGATTGTTTTGATCGGATGATCCATAAGCGTTCTCACCGTTCTCACACTTTCCACCGTTTTCTCTAAATCCTGACCCTATATATATATATATATATATATATATATGATAGAGGATCCTGTACAATAATCAAAAAGTGTGAGAAGTGTGAGAAGTGTATTATAACACTATATAACACCATATAAACACCGGGTAACACTCTGTAACACCATATAACACTTTGTAACACTATATAACAAATATAACACTATATTTTGTCTGATAGCATATCTATGATAGATGTATAGTGTTATATATTGTTATATAGTGTTACATAGTGTTACATAGTGTTATATGGTGTTACATAATATTATACGGTGTTTATATGGTGTTATATGGTATTATATATAGTGTTATAATACACTTCTCACACTTCTGGATTAATGTACAGGATCCCTACATTATATATATATATATATATATATATATATATATATATATATATATATATATAGGGAGGGGCTCATGCGAGAACTCCATTTATTGTGAGAACCATGAGAACCAATGTGAACACAACCTAAAATAGCTAAAAAAACCTAAAAAAAACCTAACCCCACCCCCCCCCCCTAAAAAAAACCTAACCCCCCCCCCCAAAAAAAAAGCTACCCCCCCCCCCAAGCTAAATGCTAAAAACTAAAACCCTCAAAAAACCTAAAAAAAACCTAACCCCCTCCCCCCCCCCACCCCCCACCCCCCAAGCTAAAATGCTAAAAACTAAACCCCCAAAAAACCTAAAAAAATCTAAAAAAATCTAAAAAAATAAAAAAAAATCTAAAATTTTTTTTTTTGATTTTTTTAATATTTTTTAGGTTAAAATCGCTACTTTTCGAAGCCAAAAAAAAAAAAAAATTTTGGCTTCGAAAAGTAGCGATTTTAACCTAAAAAATATTAAAAAAATCAAAATTTTTTTTTTTGTGATTTTTAGCTATTTTTAGGCATTTTTTGTTGTGTTCACATTGGTTCTCGCGGTTCTCACAATAAGAGGTGGTTCTCGCATGATCTTCTCCCTATATATATATATATATGGTCGGGATTTAGAGAAAACGCTCAAAAGTGTGAGAACACTTATGGGTCGTCCGATCAAAACAATCCATGGACTAGATTGCGCGGTGGCGTTTTCGTAAATAACATCAATTTTATTATGTGGGACGCGCTTCATTAAGGGTAAAAGTGTCTTTTACTGCTCATATTCAAAACGCCATCAAATGATAAAACGCCATTCAAAAAAATAAAACACCATTAAAAACAAAACGCCAAAAAATTAGTAATAAAACGAGTTGGATATTACAGGAAGATGAAACAACACAGTAACTGAATTTCAGTTATTAACATTTATTAGAAGAAATTCCCTCCTAAATTACGCGCCAAAAAACATCATTATATAAACAAGGTAAAACATAGCTTCCAAAGTCACTTCAATCTATCCATTTTCTGCAAAAAAACATCTTTAACCAAAAACGCCAACTTAACCAAAACGCCAAAAATGGCAACAATCGTTTCATGGAGATACACTCTGGGAATTAAGCGATACGTCCTCCTTTTTTACAACAGAAGGAGGGTGTATGTTAAGACGGTCAGGGCAATTCTGAAGATGGAAGAAGAGATGCAGAGGCGAATCTTATCCATTGGCATCGCTATAGACAACGAATGCCATGAAACGCATATGCTTATGAAAGCATTAACCAGCAAATTTGGACCAATCAAAGCAGATGTAAAGCCGGACCCTGTCATGACATCATGGCGTTTTGATGATGAAACAGACATGGTGATGGTTACATACGACAGCGGAGAGCAGGAAGTCTACTGGATAGAGAACATCATGACAAAGCAGCGTCTGAGTTTCATGGAAGAATTGCATAACGCCACTTGTACCAACACAGAAATAGACTCAAAATTGGAGTTAATGCAAGACATGTTCAGGTGGAGGCTTCAGAATCTTCAGGAACAAGAATCTGATGAAGGTGAATGTGAATGTGAAGGTGATGACATGGATGAAGATCCAGATGAAGACTGCGAGGAGGAAGAAAATGACGCAAGTGATGGATACTATTCGGATAAAGTACCTTCTGACGAAGGCTTTTAATTTTTTTTTCCTCTTTTTTTTTTCTTCTGTGTAATCTTCTTTTTATTTTTTTTTAAATAATTAAATGATACATTTCTCCCTTTATTAGCAAAACGCCAAAAAAATACTAAAAATGGTTATTCCTTACAAAACGCCAAAAATAACAAAAAAAAATTCCTGCTTAATATTTTATTTACTCTGTTATTGTATTTTGTCATCTTGGTATGCATAACGCCATAAAAAACGCCAAACTTAGAAGATGGGACGTCTATAACCTATATATATATATATATATGTTTAAGGTTTAATTTTATCTCGTCCTGATCATAATTATCTATTCTTGACTAATAGTATAACTTTATTTCCTTAGAATTTTGATACATATGTCCCAAATAAAGAACTTGAATCACTAGAGATGTTTCTTGCCGTTTCGTTTATTTAAAATTTTGGTTATATTTATTCTAGGGTGATTTAGTCAATTGTTATACCTCGCGTACTCGTGTGGTAATTCTCGTGGATTAACTCTTAGGAACCTGTGAGTAATCTCTTCTATTTTTCCCTTTTTAACTTTACAAATTTTGGGGTGCATCATGTTACACTTTTTATTTTACTTGACATGCTATAATCAAGTGTTATTATGTGAACGTCTTATGTGTATTATATTATTCTATATGCTATCTGATGTCAAGTCTATTGCATGCTATTGTGTCTAGTGGATCCACGACTGACAAGATTCCCCAGGTCATGGATTGTAGCCTAGTATCGCCAACGGTATTAAACTCGCTCCTCGGGGTTTGAGACTAATGCACGCTATTGTCATGAGTCTATTTATTTTAGTTGTTTGTGTTGTTATTTGATTGTGTATTCTTGTTAGGTAAATTTGGATATATATGGGTATGTTGACTATGTTGATGATATGAGACCATTTTCATACTAACTTTGAGGTGCATGTTAAAAATATTTTTTTTATAAAATATATAAAACTGTTTTCTATAAAAGGAGGAAATTACTCACCAACATATTTGTTGACCCAAAAATATATTTTTCTAACATGGTGCAGGTTTTCAAAGTCGATAAACAAGTGATGAGGACACGTAACATGTGCCTTAGGAAATTAAATTGAAATCTTATGATATGTTTATTTTTGAACAATGTATGAGTAATTTTGATTATTAAATATTATGTGACAATTTAAATGAACATATTTTAAATATCATAAGAATGATTAGTTGTCAAGAGCTATGACAATCATCATGCCCCGTACCATTCCGCTGTATGCGAGTTGGGGTGTGACACGCTTTGGACAGCCCTAGTTCACCGCACCATGTTCCTTGGAAACCTAAAGCAGGCTAAATAGGTAAATATAATATAAGAATGTTATGTTTTTTACTAATTGTTTAACAAAAAGGATTTTATCAAGTAATCAGTCAAATTTATGTACTTGTTGAGTTAAATTAATATTTCATAAATCCAAATATATATTCTACACTCATCAAAGTTTTCAGTTATGTCGTTCAAACGCAATTCTTTTTCTAGTTTTCAAAATAAATTAAATTTCTTTAAATACACATGAAACACGTTTTAAATAACTAAATTTCATATAAAATCTACCATAAAACAATATTGTTCGCTAAAGCTATTATAGCTACGTTTCGGTAGCATCAGAGAGATGCCTAGCTTTGTTGCTTGTTTTGACGACCTACCGATAGAAATTCCATTTAGGTTGAGTTTTATACATTCTTGATTCGCCATGCGGATGATAACCATCGGCCCTTTTTGCATTTTGGAATGCACAACAACCGACGAAATATATTCCAATCAGAAGCATGACCATGACGATGTTGAGAACCGAGAGTTTGTGCCAATGCCGTCTCACATCCTCAAGAACACCGGCCTTGCATGAGTCACACTCGTAGCACAACAAATTTGGATCATTGTTCCATTTATAGCAGTCAGGATCTTGTGTCATTGTTGGTGCTTGGTAGTTACACGCGCTTGGTGGTTTGCAACAACCTGACTGCATAAATGAACCAAAAGATATTAAATTTATTATTGCTAACATCTAATAAAAAAAAGATTTTGGCATTTTTTGTAGACAGTATAAACTTATAAATAATCATACTTGAATTGGGGACAAGTTTCCAGTCAAATAGTCAACAGGAGTCCACATAAAAATCTTACTACAAGTCTTGGATCCCAAAATGCAACTTTTGACACTCATCCAATAATTTGAATTCTCAATCCTTTTCCTCAACCAAGGTGAATAATTTTGGAGGTGATACTCCTTATAAGCCCTACCGGGAACTTCCACGCCGCCACCCGGGCCCACCACCACGAACCCAAAAATTGTCACTGCCAACAAGGCCGCGATCAAGAACAACATCACCACCAAGTACACCCACAACGCCCATGCGACATGATAACATGCCCCTATGAAACCGGCCAGTGATACAAGCAAGATCACAAATCCCACCACCATAAGCGGTCGTTGGAGGAAGCTTTCGCAGGTGGTGGTGCTTTTCGTCATCCATAAGCCACCACCAATGATCGGGATCGAAGCTAGGAGTGTCAATAGGTTCAAGAAACCAATCAATGTGTTGCTAACCTTTGACATCTTGCTTTCTTGTTAAATAAATTGTTGTGATATCATAGTTTCTGTAACTTTTAATGGTGTTGTTCTAAAAAGCTATGTGAATTCAAATTTAAATGTCCATCTGGCTTCATTGCTTTTTTGTTATGCACTATGGTAAGGAAGAACTTTAATATACAAAGTAGGCGGAATGACTAAAATGCACTTCTTAGCCATTAAGTAACCAAATTCAAAGTAAAATAATGAAGTAAAGTAGAATTGTAATAATGGTTTCATATATACTCCTAAAAAATTAATAATATCATGTTTACCCACTAGAAAATTTAAATAAAAATTATTTAAAATATTTATAATTTTATGTTTACTTATTTCGTTAAATACAATTCATAATATAAGTATATGTAACCGTTGTACCATTTGCTTTCTTCTTATAATTCAAATTCAAACTCTCACAACTTAAAATCCTTAAATAAGATATTCCTACTTATGTTAAATATATGAAAATAGGTATGTTGATAGTGTGATTTTAATTGCATGTATATGATATTATTCAAGTTTTATATATATGTAACACTAGGTTAGAACCCCGTGTATTATATGGGTTAAATAAATATAATTTTATATACTAAATAATAAAACAATATATTTTTAGAAATCTTATTTATCACACGGGTTGAATATCTGTAATTTTACATTAAAATAAAAAAACTTTAAAAACCACTTGTATTGTACGGGTTAAATAAATGTAATTTTATATACCAAATAATAATAACAAAAACTATATCTTTAAAAACCTCGTGTATTACACGTGTTGAATAAATATAATTTTGTATACCTAATAAAAAATTATATCTTTAAAAACCTCGTGTATTACATAGGTTGAAGAAATGTAATTTGTATATTAAATGTTAAAAAAAGTTATATTTTACAAAATCTCGAGTATTACACGAGGTTGAATAAATGTAATTTTAAACATTAAACAATATAAAGGTTAAAAGTTTGGTTTGTTTTTATAAACTAAACTGAATAAAATAAAATTGTCTTTCTCAAAGGTTATAAATAAGAGTTGATAAGATATATACCATTACATTTTTGGTATAATACCATGTTTATTATATTAATATAATTTCATTATCAAACTATCAATATAATGTTCATGTTATATTAAAATTAAAGCATGTGAAATATTAACTTACATAATGTTATGTTAATATTCTTTTAATTTTGATTAATATATTAGTTTTTTTTTTTTTTTTTTTTTTGAACGGCAAATTTGGATCACTGACGGACTACTGGAGTATCATCGTGCCACCAGCGGAACCACCCGATCATATCCATCTCCACTAAGCAATAATGCCTATACACCAATTCAGGAGGAAACCCAAAAAATCTGGGAAAACCCCCCTTGTGGGAATCGAACTCAAGACCTAATAGTCATAAGCCTTATCCCACCCACAAGATAACACTAGGCTATAATGCCATGGGTAAAATACGAAAGAAGCAGGTATCGAACCCGGCACCAGCCTCACCCTCAAAAACATAATATAAATATAAATATAATATATTAGTTACTTTGTGGATATTATATTTATCCAACAATATTAATTTTGGTTTTTATGATAGATAATTTGCTTCCTGTCCGTTTTCACAAGGGGTGTGGGCCTTGTTATCGTTTGGTGCAGAATACCCTTATCAAAGATATTCTAAATATTCATGAACAGATCTAAGAAGTGGAAGAAGGTAATACATGCGGTGGTGCAAACTCCCGTATGGTGTATGTGGAAGTCTTGAAATGATTCGGTAAATAAAAGTTGTCGTTCTTATGGATCCGAAACCAGGAAAAGTCCGAACAAAGAAAAGGGTTATACGTTTACATGAAAAAATTGGTGTAATTTTGATTTCTGTGGTGTGGGGTGTAACATTTTTTTCTGATTTTCATTAGTGAGTGTAATCATTAACTAACATTTATTTCCATTGGCTTGTAAATAACATATGTTTTGTTGTTAAAAAAAATCTCAAATGGCTTCAAACTCATATCTTGACTACACCCAGTTTCGAGGTACGTAATATAGGAAAAGAACATGTCAAAGGGCACTTTGGTAAATGTACTCAAAGTAGATTCCTATGGGTAGGGCTCATTTTGTTGGGACTTAATTTGGCCATTTCTTTATTATTTTTGGGATCCAGTCGTTACACTTTGAAAAAGAAAAGGAGATATGAAAAAGAAAAGGAGATAGTATTATCACAATCAATACATATCTTAAAATAACATATGTTACAAAATAATATTGGTCCTTTTTTAACTTCTTTGTTACCTACAAATCCAATATCAAATAATACAAAAATAATATTCGTTACCTACAAAGCCAATATCAAATAATACAAAAATTTTATTCGATTCTAATTGACCATTTAATAATCTATCGAACTACTTTGATTAAAGTTAAACGTAGATTATATTGTTGATATGTTTTATAAAATATTTGTTTAGAACATGTATATTACACGGGTGGCACAAATAAATGAAATGAATAACTATACTTAAGCAAATCTTAATATTTTAAAATATATATTTATACATATAATTCTAAAATATATATATATATATACATACACTTTAATATACATATAATTCTAAAATAGATATTTATACATACACTTTAATACATGACACTAAGGTTTTATATTATATAATTATATACATATTATCCTACCTATACAATTACAAGTTGGGGGAATAGTGCCAGACAGCTGCCTGGCACTCCCCCATTGAACCAACACGTTTATTGTTTTATATCCATTTTAAAATTACGTTTTAACCCCCAGCTCAAAATAAAATTACGCTTTTTATCCCCATCTCAAAATTACGATCTTGCCCTCAATTCAAAATTACGACTTTGTCTGGCACTCTCCCATTGGACCAACCAGTTTATTATTTTATATTCATTCTAAAATCACGTTTTTGTCCCTCTTTAAAATTACGGTTTTGTCCCCAGCTCAAAATAAAATTACGCTTTTGTCCCCAGCTCAAAATTACGATTTTTCCCTCCATTCAAAATAAAATTGTGGTTTTGCCCTCAGCTCAGAATTACCTTTTCGCCCTCAGTTCAAAATAAAATTTTGTTTTTGCCCACAGCTAAAAATTACGATTTTGCCCTCTGTTCAAACATGTGATTTTTCTCCGTTTAAAAAATTGTGATTTCGCCCTCATTTCAAAATTACGTTTTTTCCGGTTCAAAATAAAATTATGTTTTTGCCCCCAATTCAAAATTACGATTTTGCCCTCGGTTCAAAATAAAATTGTGCTTTTGCCTCCAGCTTAAAATTACGCCTCTGCCCTTAGTTCAAATTTATATTATGTTGTTAACCTAAGTTCAAAATTACGAATTTGCCTCTGTGAAAATTTACAATTTTGCCCCTGGGTCAAATTTACAGTACTGCCATTACTTTAGCTTTTGGCAAATTACGATTTTACCCCAGTCAAAAAATACAACTTTCCCTCAGTTAAAAATTACAATATTGCCATTGTTTTAGTTTTTTTTGTCAAAACTATAAAAGTGTTTTGTTTTAATTGGTTGAATCGATTTAATTGTTTTTCGTGTCAATGAGCTAACTAACACTCGCTCATTATTCGGCCATCGCCCCGCAACGCGGGCGTGGCAACACCTAGTAATTTTACAAAAGCAAATTACATATATATTAAAATTACACTCGGATGAATAGTAGCTACATATATATTAAAAATAGATTCGAATGAACAGTAACATGGGATGAGCAAATGGTATCGGCTATCGGTACCGGTATCAAATTTACCAAACCAGATGTATTTTCAGTACCGGTTCGGCACCGGTATTCACCGGTTTTTACCCTCAAATACCGGTGTCGTACCAGTACAGACCGGTACCGAACCGTACCATACCAGGTATATTCGGTACCGGTACCCACTTTTGGGGATTTCGGTAACAGTATTTTCCCGTACCGGTTGGTACCGAGCTCATCAAATCATGTAGTAATGCAATTAATTGCACCGTTTAGATTACTTTTCATACACACACCTATATATTAAAAATAGAATCGAAGGAACAGTAACATCACTAAGGGATGAGCAAATGGTATTGGGTACCGGTACCGGTATCAAATTTACCAAACCGGTTCAGCACTGGTATTCACCGGTTTTTACCCTCAAATACCTGTATTTATTGATTTTTACATTCAATTACCATACCGTATTGTACCGAGCATTTTCGGTGCCGGTACCTAATTTCGAGGATTTTCCGGACCGGTACCATGCTCATCCATATTTTAACGTGTTAGCATCGTAATAACTGAACTGAAAACAACCGAATTTCCAACGTGTAGGACGTGTGGGTCCTATTATTATATATTAGGTAATTTAAAATCGCTTTTTTAGGACGGAGTGACTATCCTTACCACGTCATTTTTATTTATGTTTTGATATTCAGTATCTGCTTGCCGTTGCTGACACGCGTTTTGCAGACATTGGGTCCCCGCCTCAACGCGCCAGCGGAAAATAACTAGTCGATATAATAACAAAAGGAAATGAACAGTACTATATATTATTGGTTTTTTTTTCCTTTAATATAGTTTAATAATTAACAATTACTAGGGTTAAGACCCGCCCGCGTTGCGGCGCGGATACGTCGTAAACATTGAATGGATTAGTCCAAACGTTATATGATGCATTAACCATATGAATACACACATTTCGACGTATCCAGTTGAACACGGTATAACATGTATAAGCATTGTGATTGGATCAAATGTAAAGTAAATGGAATTTATATCAAATAATCATAAGGTATTATATGTGGCCCAACTCATACATAGAAAACGTAACGGGTATGAAGGAAATTATGCACATGTAATCGAAAGGGATTAATTAGAGCTTTCGAAAAAAAGCGAGAAAAAGAACCATAATTTGACTCCACTCGGTTCGAAAAAAACTTTACGAAACATACATAAAATAAACACGAAAATATATTATATTTGACCTGAATCATTTCCAAAAAAAAAAATTACGTTGAAATGTAGAACAACTTGAATTTATACCAAAACGTACATAAAAATATGCACGTAAATTAGTTTCTTTAAACGAAAACGTATTATATTTGACCTGACTCGTCTATAAAAAAGTTTACGTCGGAATGTAGAACAAATCATATTTATACATACTCGTACATAAAATATGCACGTAAAAAATAGTTTTTAAGTAAAGGAAGTATAGGGGCAAACCAAAACAAAATATTAGTAAAAAATTTAATAGGTTAAAAACGTTCGTAAAACCGTGCCAAGTAGCACCAATGCCACAATGACATCGACTCTCAACATCGTAAAAATAAAATAGATAAAATGGTGAAAATTACACTGAACGAAAAGGAGACTAAAATTGTTGAATCACGCCCATCCGTTACAGTGTCTTAAGGCGAAGAAATTAACCAGAAACGTAAAATGTACAAAATAATAACTTAGTCGATCTAGGACCCGCCCTTTGCGGGGAAGTTTCCAAAAGGGAAAAAATGGACGCGTTGTGACGGGTCTGTCAAATATGAAAAATAGTGCAAAAACGTTGAAGCTCACATGCACGCTACGACATGTTAACTCGCAAAATTTAAAATGAAACGTAAAACGAAAAACTTGCGAAAGATAAAAAGTATGGGGGAGCAAAGTTGTAAATAATAAAGTATTGTGTTAAATTACAAAAGATGAAAAAGTTTGAGTTAAAAGTAAAAATTTCAAATGGGTTAAAATGTAAAAGAAAAAACTTTAAGGTTGAAAGTGAAAACTTAAGTTTTTTTTTTTTTTTTTTTTTTTTTTGAAAAAGTCACCAAGCATAGGGTACAAGTCATGATGCACAAAAAATTTGCTAATTTATATATGGAATAATAAGACCATAATAATATTTTTTTATAATTAATTTATTTTTTTAATCCTAAACTTTAATATATTTATTATATGACTACGGAACTCTAATAGGTTTTTTTATATACATCTGAACTTTAATAGATTTATCATGTGGACGTTTAATAATAATTCTTTTTCCAATAAACAATTTATGTTTTAACCCCAGAACTTTAATAGAGTTATCATACGGCCTTTGAAGTTTAATAATTTTTTTTTTACAAATATGTGTTCTTTTATATGTTTTATTTTACTTATTATTAATTTAACTTCTTATTACTATATGTTAATAAATTAACTGAAATGAACAGTTGATTTATTATATTATAATCCTATATATTATAATCATATCTTAATATATTGAGTTAACTGCCATTTTCGTCCCTGTGGTTTGGTCACTTTGGCCATTTCAGTCCATTTTTCAAAAATGCGCCATTTTCCTCCCTGACGTTCTGGAAAGGTGCCATTTCAGTCCAAAAATCATAACCCAGTTAAGTCGGTTAGTAAATAAGGACTGATTGTGTAAATTTGTAACATAAAGGACTGATTGTGTAAATTTGTAGCACCACCACCACTAGCCCTGCCACCACCACCACCCCGCTGCCACCACCACCACCGCCACCACCACCACAACCACTCTGCCACCACCACCACCACCACCACCACCACCACCACCACCACCGCCACCACCACCACTCCGCTGCCACCACCACAACCACCCCCACCGTCGCCGGTTCTCTCTCCCGCCTCCTTCTCTCTCTCTCTCTCTCGTCGTTATCTCTCTCTCTCTCTCCGACTGTGATGATGATTGATGAAGATGAGTTGCAGGTTGTCGGTTTTACAGCGGTGAACGGAGGTGATGACAGAGGTGAACGGTGGTTTACGGTGAAGTGGTGGTGGGTTATGGTGATGGTGCAGCGGTGAGGAGACGGTGGTGTTAATGGTTGTCGGAGGTGACTGCGGTGTTCGGATTGTGCGGTGATGAGGAGCGTGTCGGAGTAATGACGATGGAACGAGAATGTGATGGTGAATCGGTGAATCGGTGAACCGGTGATGAACGAGAATGTGATGGTGAATCGGTGAATCGGTGATGGTGAATCGGTGATATACCACATTCTGGTATAGGTAATGCTCGACGGATGCAAGTTCCTGATGCCGACATGCAACATAAGGTTTTCCATCTTATATATGGTTCCAAACATGAATACTAGGTTGTTTGTTATTGATATTTGATGTAATGTAGGTATTAATAGAAGCAGTTGAAAATCATATGCCTCAAGTGATTGTAATCAATGAAATCGGTACAAAACTTGAAGCAGCAGCTGCAAGCACTATTGCACAACGTGGGATTCAGTTAGTTGCAACTGCTCATGGTATTACGATCGAGAATTTAGTAATGAATCCTTCATTGGATATGCTTGTTGGAGGAATACAGGTAATTCAGTTTATACCATTGAGAGTTTAGTAACGAACCCTTCATTAGATAGTCGTTTTGGAATTAATGTATCAGTTTGGCAGAGTGTGACACTAGGAGATGAAGAGGCAAACCGTAGGGGCGTACAGAAATCAGTGCTGGAGAGAAAAGGTCCTTCCACTTTTGATTGTGCGGTTGAGATTATTTCTAGGCTCGAGTTGAGAGTTCACAGCAGTCTGGAAGCAACCGTTGATGCTATTCTTTCTGGTTTGTTTTCTCCTTTGTCTGTTTATCAAAGGTGGCATGATGCTGCTTCTGAATTTAATTTTCGAACAGAACTAATGGTGGTGGTGGCAGTGGCTGTGGTGGCTGTGGTGGCAGTGGCTGTGGTGGCGGTGGTGGCTGTGGTGGTGGTGGTGGCAGTGGCGGTGGTGGCGGTGGTGGCAGCGGAGTGGTGGTGGTGGTGGCAGGGCTAGTGGTGGTGGTGTTACAAATTTACACAATCAGTCCTTTATGTTACAAATTTACACAATCAGTCCTTATTTACTAACCGACTTAACTGGGTTATGATTTTTGGACTGAAATGGCACCTTTCCAGAACGTCGGGGAGGAAAATGGCGCATTTTTGAAAAATGGACTGAAATGGCCAAAGTGACCAAACCACAGGGACGAAAATGGCAGTTAACTCTAATATATTAATAGAAATAAACAGTTGATTTAATATATTATAATCCTATGTATTATAATCATATCTTAATATATTAATAATTATTAGTATTTTCTTTACTTTCTTAGTTGGATAAGCTTGGTCTCAACTAATACTGGTATCGAAAATGCCGGTACGGTCCAGTTCGTTATCGATACATGAAGGTAAAAATCGGCACCAGCCTGATACAGAAAACGCCAAAAGTCGGTACCGGATGAGTTTGAAAATCTTTTAGTTCGGGAAATTCGGTACTGCTAGACAGTACCATTTGCTCATCCCTTATCAGAGCTCGGTGGCAACTGGAACCGAAAATACCAGTTACGGTACCGGTATATGAAGGTAAAAATCGGTAGCGAACAGGTACTAGGAATGTCAAAAGTCGGTACCGAATTGGTACTTAGGATCCTTCTGTTCGGGAAATTTGGTACCGGTGATTTTATATATTATAATCATATCTTAATATATTAATAATTATTAAGAGGCTACCTCTTAATGGAACCGTTAAGAATTTTACCAATGAGAAGGTAGAAGAATGTGACATGTGATGATTTACCATTCAGAGTTACCTCTTAACCATTCAGACTTGAGGTTACCTCTTATTCATTCAGAGGTTTTAAACCATTAAACGGTAGCATCTGAATGGTCATTAAGAGGCTACCAAACAGCCCCATAGATTAATTACTCTAGAGTAATTATTCTGCTGGTAATTATTCTATTAGTAGAGTAATTTTCAAAAGTAGAGTAATTATGTTTTGTAACTAGAGTAGTAGTTCTATTATTAGAGAAATTATGTTAGAATAATTATATTAGAGTGATTATTCTATAAGTAGAGTAATTATACATATTGCATCAAACACTAGTCATTCAAAATTAGTCTAGAAGTGCATCAAACAATATAAAATTCAAAATTACTCTACAAGTGTATCATAATTACTCTACAAATTCAACAAACAACATATAATTCAAAATTAATCTACAACTGCATCAAAATTACCCTACTAATTTTTCAAAAAATAAAACAAAAGAGAAATAATTACTCTACAAGCTCATCAGAAAACAAGATATCACTAACATCTGAATTTTGTTTAATTTTGATGATTTTAGAACTTGAATCGGATGTATTTGGAACTGAACCCCATGATTTGGGAAATGAATCTAATTTTTGGAGCTAAATAAAATGATTTTGGAGTTGAATCGGGTGATTTTTGGAAGTTAGTCTAATGATTTTAGAATTGAATTTGATTAGGTTTTAGGAGAATTAATTTGGGGTTTGATTCGTTTATCGAATCTGTGTTGATTTAGGTGTAGAAATGATTGAGATGGTTCAATTTTATGGAGGTTAACATTATAATTATTGCCACCGCTCAAAATTCCAAAACCCTTCTATTCGTACGTTTTGTATAGTATAGTTATTTGTACAGAAACTTAACTCTAGATATATATATAATGTTGATTGAATGACTTGTTTCTAGAGTCAAAGCTAATTGTTTCCTTGTGTTTGATGAAATTATGGGACTTATAAATAATATCTTATGGTTAATTAAACATTAGATTGTGTTACTAATTATTGACTATTTGTGTAATTACGATAATTTGGATAAAGTACTTTTTTTACTTGAAATTTCTAAATCTTACATACTTCTTTGATGCTGCAAAGTGGTTAAGTAGCTTCAAGGAATAATATTAACAATGCTTAGTGAATGAGTAATAGGAGAAGAACCCGACTTGATATTATTTAGATAAAGAGTAAGTTAATCAAGCTGAAGTACGTACGGTAGGGGAGGAATTTTCTTTGGAGCGGTAAAATGTGTAAAGATCCGAAAGAACATCAAGACACCGGCACTAGAGATGAAAGCTAGGTGTCTAGTATTGTAATTAACGCGTTTAGTATCCTACTTGAGAGAGAAATGAAACTCATATTCTATTCTAATGATATTAATAAAGTATAACTAGAATTTTTACCCGCCGCGCGTTGCGGCGGCGTAACAACTTAAGGAATTCGATTCCGATTAATTGTTTTGAGAAGTCTTCTTCTTCTTCAGCGATCCTTAGTTATCCTGCTAAAACCTCACTATAAGCCAACACATTATGGTACACTTTGTAATAATCACACCCACCAAACACACCAAATCAAACTGAAATTACATCACTCCTTGTGTATGGAAATAGAGAACAAATAATCAAAGTGGTACCTCAGCACCTGAACATAACTACTACTATTAAAACCATCTATTAACAGCTTACATGCCCTTTATTCAATTAGTTGTAACCATGTCCTCTCCCATCTCCAATTTCCTGATATGAATACCATCCTTGACCGTTGCTGACGTGTCAACAATAATAAGATATCATCTTCACTTAAATCTCTTCGAAGTTTCCCCATTAAAATATCATTCTCAACCAGCTACTGAATCATTCTTTTCAAGGGTCGGGCTCCAAAGTTCGGGTCAAACCATAGTTTCCCGAGAACATCAATAGCCTCTGGTGTTACGAAGATCGAACTTTTTTCTATCACATGATTCAACTGAAGTACAACAATAACCATGATAAGTAATATTCACATTTTCTTATTGATGATTCAGCTATTGATGTCTAGATGGAGGAAATGTACCACCGCTACTTTGCTACAAATGCTTACTATAGATACTATATATTTAATTTTAATTTGTGTACAATATTATAGATGATGGCTTAGTGTTCTAATGTTACTTACATAGAGTTTGATGGTGGTGATCGTGGGTCAATAATGAGTGAGTCGTTTGTCAAGAGGCTGCAACCTCTGTTGATCCTAGACTCAGCCGCGATGCGGCGGGGTTCGGAAGCAACACAACACAATGTTACAACAAAAGAACAAACAAACAAACAAACAAAGACAACAGTTTTAAAGACTACCATCCTAACAACATGTCAACATGTTAGTCGTCCTTATTCGTCAAAGAAACCGATAGTGTGTACGGAAATGTCGGACAACTTTCTACTTTCCATCTGAAACTAATATATGGAGATTCATTGGCCATTTGGTCATCAGCTTGTATCATTTTTAGCCTCGCTTTGTTTCTAAACCAAGACACCTAAAGTATATATATATCACATATATACATAAGTTAATGCAGCTCTGCACATCCCTATTAAAAATTGGACGTAGTTTCAAATATATATTAAATGAGAAGTGAACGAAGCAAATACAAACCTTTCTAGCAATGTTTTTTCCACCCTTCTCGGATTTTGGAGCAACGACCCATCTCAACAACTCTTTTCATTCTAGAAATAGTTTATCTCCCTTTTCGTTCATCATATCAAGAACCGAATTCGGGTTTTTTAAGGATGAAGATGTCGTGGTCGATTCATTAATGGGCCGAACTTTGTTTCCCACGTAAATCATTACATCATCTTTCTTTGGAGCATCGCTGAACTTTAGCCCTCAGGTGACGTCTTCTTTCTTCATCACGTTAACGAACAATAAAAGGATAAAGTATACAACTCTGGTAGTCAACAAACTTAACAAATTTTCCTACTTCTGAGTAAAACACTGCACAACAACATCCAATTCACAATCATAAAAAAACGTACACACATCTACAAAAAAACTTCTTACATCACTCAAATCTTGTTCAACTGAAAACAACGCATGATAATCTCCCCTCACCAAAGCATCATTACACACGGATGCTGAAGACATTGTTGGTTCTAGTATTGCTAAAAAGTAGTCACTATTACTCATCTTAACACTTTCTATCACCAGCTGAACAAAAAAAAATTATAATAAAAAGAATTAGATATAATTAGTAACTCTATTTACTAACAAACATGTTCAACAACATTTATTTGTTAAAATGAAACTGACAACGGAAAGTATAATTATGCCTGCTTCTTGGGCTTTTTTTGAAGCCAGATTTAGATCATCCCCTGCTCTAGATGTAATCACCTATTCTCGCTATCTGAAATTGATCTCTTAATCTTTCATAAGATAAAATTCAACCAGTTCCCAAATTGTGCACGAAAACCCCAAATTCTAGAGAGACTGTTATACGCGGTCCTTTTTAGTGATTGCAGCCCCCATGTCGCTGACACCGCCTATTCACCATTATATAGGTGGCAAAACCCTCGAACCAACTTTGATTTGTAGACAGAGTTAGTGGTGAAGAAGCCCAGGTAGTGTTCACCGATAAAATCAAATAAACAATAAAAATTAGCACTCAATCACCACATAACTCAACCTAATCTTCATCAACAAAATCAAATAAACAATAAAAATTAGCATAACTCGACCTAATCCCAACATAAGTCGATGAATTGTTGATTTGTTTTTGTGGAAGACCTACCTGTCCATAGTAATAAGTCAAGGAATAAAATTTGCAAGTAAACGATTGTGAAACATCGCAAGAATTCAACCTCTAGGGTTTCAATCGCAACAGAAACCCCAATATTTATCAAATCAAATAAAATTAAATCAACAATTCATCAACAGATCATACTCTTCATCAAATTAATGCTACGTATATCCTACACACACATAAATTCTACATCAATCACACATGTAACCTAAAAAACCCTGGAAACAAATCAAAAGTGAATGTCGCACAAAGTTAAGTCTGGCAAAATAGAATAAAAAGTGAAAGAGATCGACCTTATCACCTGCTCAGGATCGTGTTGTTGTGAAGACGAAGAAGATGGATTCGGACGGGTTACAGGACAAGCGGCTGGTATGATGTTTCGGCAATGGAAGAAGACGTTGAGGGTTCTAGCAAACCCTTTATTTTCACTTCGTTTTGAGGGTTATCTAGGGTTCTTCAACTGTAGGACAGAGAAACCGATCGATATGAAGCGAACCACATGATCCTTTTTTTTTAAAACACCTAAAGCCCATAGTACAACCCATCCAAGCCTAATCCCTTTTTTTTTTTTGAAAAACACCCAAAGCTGATAATACAACCCATCTAAGCCAAAAGTTGTTGCTTATTTATAGGTTTTAATATTTTAGATAAATTTAATTAGAATAATTACACACCTTTTAAGTGACTTCTTCTATAAAGATGACACTTTTATTTGGTTCAAACAACTTATGACCGTGTGTGTGTTAACAGCGGCAGATCTTGACCTATTAAATAGGATGGCGGAATGTTTTAAAGAAACAAATAGGGGATCAGACTTTATATATATAAAATTTTCAGTGTTTTCAGTGAAATTTACAGTACAAATAAAAAAAGGGGTCGGGGCACCCCCTAGCTCCACCCATGTTTGTGTAGACAAGGACGCATTCTCAACGAACAATTAATAACACCTTAAAATCTATATATATTTTATAAAATAACATTTAAAAGCTGAAACATTAATGTATAAAGAATCTCACTTATTTTTTTCGATTTGCCACATCAACACCCTTGTCACCTTGTGGCAACAACAAAAGTACATAACAATGATGAATTAGGGAACTTAGAAACAAATAATAATCATGGAAGGAAGAATGGGGTGTCTTTGAATTATTAATTATGCAGAAAATAATTTGAGCCTAGATGGAGTTTTAGCTTCTTTGCATTGCTTTGTTCTCCAAAAACGACCTGAAAAGTATAAAAGCTTGTCGCGGGCGATGCAATGGCACTTCATGTCCTGCACCCGTTACTGTCACGAATGTCAGCCCCTTATATATTTGGCTCCACCCGGCAACCTAACACGAAACATCAATAGAAATATTCAGAAAACTTATGTAAATACTTACACTGTAAATAAAAAGATGCATGAGACTAAAAGTCATTACCTTCCCATCATCATACCATGGATACCAATTGGCAATTGTTGAAAGATTTAACGCGTCAATTGAGTATCTTGTTGCAGTGAGGGGAACCACCGCGTCTGTGTCACCACTGCATGACATAAAAAAAATTATAAAGCATACATTTTCATCAACTAATCATCATATAACTGGCATTATCAAAATCTAAAACGGTATAGTCTTTAAAACAGTAAAGTAAAGAGACAAAGAACAATAAACTATACCTGAATACCCATACGCGAAAACCAGCAGCTATGAGTTCCTTGTAGATAGGAAGCACTGAAAGTGGAGAGTCTGTCCAATACTCACCAGCTATATCACTACAATTAAGGAAATATTATCATAACTCGCATAAAAAAAGGCGTAAAAGAGCTAAAGATTTTAAATTTTAATACGCACCCGCAGGTTTTCCAAGAATAGGAAAGCTTAGTAGTGTTGGCGTGAAAAGCCTTTTGAACCTCAGGAAGATTAAAGTACATATTTGCATACTTCTCTGTGCATGGATCATACGCTCCGCGCATCCAAGGCTGTCCATAGAAGACAAAAACATTTTTAGAAACTAATCACCTCAAAACAACATTTACAAGTATGAACCTTTTGTCACAATCATAATTTCACATATGAATCAAGATTGCGTATAATATAATTTTAAAACGAACGTTTCATATAATTTAACTTACATATCGGCCTCTAGGCTTTAGTGATGAGGTGTAATTGCAAGGCTTTGTATATAAACTATAATGATCAATATATCCTTGTTCCATTTCAGCGGTTCTTAGAGCTTTAGAGCACCCAATGGGTGGATGCGCGGAGGAAGTTCCCTCACATTCTTTTTGAAGTGACTTATAAGTAGAATCCGAAATTAAACCATGGGTCCACCAATACTCAAATGTGCCAACATAATCATTGTAATCATCAGTAACACCATTTCCCACCTAAAAAAGCATGATTAAAAGATGGAAATTATTGAACAATGGATATTGATGATTATAATTCAGTTTATAGTCATACCATGAAGCCCTTTAAGTTAATAACTGGATTCTTTACTCCTTTGTTTCTTTGGTAAATAAGTTGAGACAACTGAGGAACATAATGACCTGATTAGATTGATTAACACGCATTAGAACGTTTATCGTTTATCGGCAGAACCTATAGTAACAACTAACAAGACTAGTTTTTGTATAGGAACCTGCATAACTTTCTCCAGCAATGTAAAAATCCCTGTGCTTGTATTCAGGGAACCTCTCAAACCAATTGACAAGAAATATATACGAATCTTCCGCTATACATAATAAGTACAAATTAACAAACTTTAAACTTATAGAACAAAACTTTATGCAGCCTAACCTAAAAGGGTGACTTTTCGTCGAAATTATGGGACTATTACCAGTTCTTGCATCACCAACAGTATACAAATCCGATGAAGTGTTTGAATACGAGTAACCGACTCCAGCCGGTGATTCAAGGAAGAGCAAATTCGCCACTACCAAATTAAAGAATCAAAAATTCAAGATCAATATTCAATAACACAATTGGTGACAGTTTAACACTTTAACAAAAAAAAGTTGTATGTTGTGTTAGAAATGAGTAATGACATACATTTGTTCCAAGAGTAAGGGTTAGTGAAAAGGGTCTCCCCATCATGATTTATATGCAAAGGACCAATTTCTTCAGCAGCTCCATAAGCTATAGAAGAACAACCAGGACCACCATTGAGCCATAACAAGAGTGGTCTTGATTTCGGATCACGGTTAGCCGGTGACTCAGTTAACCAATAAAATAGAGCCCTCCCAGATTGTTGGTTCACAGTAACGTAACCTGAGTATTGTAAGAAACCAATATTTGGTGGTTGCCCAGGTAGTTTCTCAATCTTATCTTTTTCTTTATCAGATAAAGAATTGCAAGTTCTAAAAAGAAGAACAAATGAGACACATATTGCAATTAGTAACAATGAATTACTCATGAATGTAATGAGATCTTGGAATAATGCTGATCCCAAAAGTATTTATGGGTTATCTAAGGAATAAGATGAAGAGACACATATGGAATTTTGAAACCAACCAATGGGAATGATGAAAGCTGAAACAAAGCTACAAGACTATTTGCTTTTGTGGAATTTTGAAACCAACCATAGACTTTGCTAAAAAGCTGAGACAAAACACATGAGGGAAGATAAAAAGGTCTAGTAAAAATGACCCACAAAAGAATTATGGCAAAAGATGATAACAATGCATCAAACAAGACCACTTACTACAATAGATATTGACATATATGAGTGGCTATGGCTATAGAACTATAGAAGGAGTGTGCTATGATTTTATGAACAGACAGCTATTGGGGCAAAGGGGTTGCCAAAAACATAAACTTTCTTGATTATATTTACAGATTTTCATGATTAGTAGTTGTAACTGACATGGGTTTGGATTAATTATTATTATTTATATGGTTAGAATTGTTACTGGTGTAACAGTGTGTGCAGAACGCAAATGGTATAGTGGGTACAGTTTCTTTGGGGTATTTGACCAAACAGTTAATATGTGCACATGGGTGAAGATGCTGACAATGTTGTAAGAAAAGATAAAAATATGCAGGAAAAAGGTTGGCCACTTTATTATGGATCTGATTTGCCGGGAAGAATGAATTTAAAGAAAAGATTAATGAACTCTCGTGATATAATTTAAGAATCATGATATTCACACACTTACTTCTTATTTTCACACCCCTTAAAGCATCCCGCTTTAGCTAAAGTGGGGCGTTTAGCAGTGACAGACATACCCTTTGTCAAGGGGTAGCCCCCACTGCCCCTTGACTCGCCGATGATAGTGTAAAAAAAAAAAAATTTGTGTTTTTCGGATTTCGTTGCCCTTTAAGAAATATCATGTTACTCCTTTTCAAAACCCAAATAATTTTTATGCTACCCAAATAAATACCCAATATTTGTAAGCCCAACCATTATAGCCCAAGTCCCCACCCCCAACCCAAACATTTGAAAAAGAAAAAAAAAGAACGAGCGACATTCACAGTTCACTCCATTTTCTCTGTGAAAATCGTTAGGTCAATTGAAGGGCGAAACACTTGTTACTTCCTCTCATCTTTTTTCTGATAATTTCTTGCAAGTATTCGACTTCAATAGTTTTAGGTGACGTGACTTCAAGTAATCAAGTGTTCATACTTTATCCATGTGCTTGTTCTAGGATTACTAAATTTGTCTCTATTTCTTATTTTATCTTAATTGCAAATTACAATGTTTTCATCATCTAGTTATAGTTATGTGTAATTGTTATAGCCTTTTAAGGTTTATGTGAAATTGATTTAGGGCTTATGTTTAATTTTAATTATCTTATAAAATTAGGGAATTTGGAAGTTGGAAGATGAAAAAACAAAATCTCATTAGTAGTCTTTTTAAACGAAAATTCCAAGAAAATGATGATTTGGGTCCAACTCCTAGTTCATATATTGTTGAAGATAAGCAAGAAAATGAAGATATTGGTCCAAGTTCAAATAATGAAATTGATATGCAAGAAAATGAAGATATCGGTCCAACTCCAAGTCTAATTATTACTTCGGCTTCAAATCCTTCAACACGAAACAAAATCGATTTGAATGATCTTCCTTCGGATCCCTCCGATAGACCACCTATTACTAGTTATCATCCTAATCAAATAGACGACATAAGAAGAGCGTATCTTGTTAAGAAGGCTTTTCAACCACGAGGTCATGACTTTAAATGGACAAACTATTCTAGTGGCCGGAGACATTTTAATGTTAAATGGTTTGATAAATATCATTGGTTGGAGTATAGAACTAAACCAGAAAAAGCATATTGTTTATGTTGTTACTTGTTTAACGAAAGTGTTGGTAATAAAGGTGGAAGAGAGACTTTTGTAAGTGAAGGCTTTTGTAATTGGAGTAAACCCCATGTCTTAAAAGAACATGTTGGGTTAGTTAATAGTTTGCATAATAAGGCGGCGCAAAAATGTGAAAATCTCTTGAACCAAAAGCGATCCTATGATGCGAATGAAAAAAGGCTTAACAAGGAAAGAAGGATTGGAAATCGGTATCGATTAATGGGTTCGGTTCGTAGTGCTGGATTTTGTTTAGAAAATAGTTTACCATTTCGTGGTCATGACGAATCTAAAAATTCTCTTTATAAAGGTATCTTTCTTTCGGTTTTAAAGTTGATTAGTGTGAACAACCTGGATATTGGTAAGTACACCATAGGGAAGGCGAAGAAGAATAATAAGTTAACGGCTCCATCGATTCAAAAAGAGATTGTCGATTGCTATGCGAAAGAAGTAACCAAAATGCTTTATGAAGAAATTAAAGACGATGTCTTTGGGTTGTTAGTAGATGAGTCTAGTGAGGTGTCTTTAAAGGAACAAATGGCCGTAGTGGTGAGATATGTCGATAGGCTCGGAGTTGTTAAAGAGAGTTTAATTGGAGTTGTTCATGTGAAGAATACATATTCTTTAACTCTTAAAGAAGCCATTGTGTCTTTATTAGCCGATAAGCAGTTGAGCATAGATCAAGTAAGTTATATGTTTCCTATTTTCATTACATAAAGTATAATAAAGATTATATGTCGTATCATTGTATTTTATTGTTTGTTTTTGTTTAAACAAATCAGGGGTCAAGGTTATGATGGTGCAAGAAACATGCGTAGAGAGTTCAATAGATTAAAAGCTTTAATTCTGAAAGACAATCCATCAGCACATTACATACATTGCTTTTCTCATCAGCTTCAGTTAGTGATTATGGCTGTAGCAAAAAAAAATGATGTTGTTAAAGAATTTTATTAAACTCTTGCATGGTTGTTAACACGGTTGGTGCTTCTTGCAAAAAAAAAGATATGATGTTGGAGGCAAAAAAAAAAAAAGAGAGTGGAAAACAAAATTCTAGCGGGTGAAATTAACACAGGAAAAGGATTAAACCAAGAGGTTTCCCTTGCCCGACCCGGAGACACGCGATGGGGTTCTCATCATAGAACCATCATAAGTTTGTTGAAATTATTTCTGGAAGTTGTTAAGGTACTTACATTTATTAAACAAGATGGAGAGACCTTTCAACAACGATCTAATGCGTCATGTATTCTATCATATTTTGAGAGTCTTGAATTTGTGTTTTACATACACTTGTTGAACGATATCTTAGGCCTCACAAATGCTCTATCAAAACATCTTCAAAAAAAGAGTCAAGACTTGTTAGAAGCATCTCATTTGATAAGCGGGACAAAACGAGCTTTAAATCATCTAAGACAAAAGGGGTTTGAAAAGATGTTGGAAAACGTGACATCTTTTTTGTGAAAAAAAACAGCAATAAGATGTTAGATATGGTGGGAAGTTATGGTAATCAAAGAAACCAAAAGTATGTCATTACTAACCGACATCATTTTGAAGTTGAGGTTTTTAATATGGTTTTGGATATGCAACTTTAAGAACTTGGAAGCCGATTTAGTGATGTCTCAACTAGTTTGATAGAAAATATGTCGGGCTTAAATCCTTGTAATTTGTTTGCTAAATTTGACATATCTAAGATAGTGAAGTTTTCTGAGATGTATCCGAATTACTTTAATAAAGAAGAAAGAGGGTGTCTTGCGGGTGATCTTTCAACCTTTTATCACACTTTAAAGGAAGATGATAAATTTGCAAATTTGACTGGAT
Organism: Helianthus tuberosus; assembly: GCA_030545235.1. Classification (NCBI taxonomy): domain Eukaryota; kingdom Viridiplantae; phylum Streptophyta; class Magnoliopsida; order Asterales; family Asteraceae; genus Helianthus; species Helianthus tuberosus. The sequence goes on along the minus strand of CM060370.1, from coordinate 22,224,912 downwards.
TGAGTGACCTTGCTCGTGTAATGGTGGAAACAGGAAAAATGAAACTTTTCCTTTGGTTTATCGAACATTGAAGCTAGCACTGGTTTTACCGGTTGCAACCGCAACCGTTGAAAGATGTTTTTCTAAAATGAAGCTTATCAAGATGGATTTATGCAATCGGATGGGTGATGAGTATTTAAACAATGCTCTAATTTGTGCGGTCGAAAAATAAAGTTTTTGTAAAGTAAAAGAAGAGGATGTCATGGCTCGGTTTCAAGCTTTCAAAAACTGAAGAGGAGAAATCAATTAGGTATGTGTTTAAATTTATTTATTATCGCGCTACTATCGTTGTTTCGTTTACATTTTATGAAGTACGGTAAAATATTTTTTTGAAACGTTGCCCCTTTAGTAATTTTCTAGATCCGCCACTGGCGTTTAGGCTTGCTTTCCAGACAAAAAGTGATGTGACAGTGTACGAGGTGTACCCCAAAGCGCCCCGCTTTGTGCAAAGCGGAGCGATTAGGGTTCTTTCTGCATACAAAGGGGATGAGACATTGATACGATGTTATATTCTGTACGAGGTTGCAGAAAGTGTCATGCTTTAACCCTAAATGTCGCGCTTTAGCCAAAGCCCATTTCAGTTGCTTTTAAGAGGCAGGCCATGCATTCTATTTCGTATTCAAAATATTGAGGTTGAGGTTCTGTTGGGTTTTTTGTTTTGAAATATGAAAATTCTGTTGAGTAGAGCATTTTTTTCAGTGATTACGATGTCGTGGTTTAGCAACTACCTTTTCGGTGAATACTCTGAGGAGTCCGTTGTTCCAGATTCTTACGAGGGAACCGCTATTTCTGCCTCGTACAATATACCGATCCCTTCCAACACGAGGGAGGAGGAGGGTGTATCTGACATTTGTTATCATGATAATACGGTGCAGCTGGACTTGAATCTCCCTGTGGAAGACTCGTACGCACAACACGGCTATTCGGATTACGGATACGGAGGTGAACCGTATTCTCAGGCTGAATATCTGTACGGTCAACCAAACTATTCCGACCACGATTACGGTCGTGAGCAGAGCTATGTACAACTGGACTATCCCAACCACAGTTACGGTGGTGAGCGGAGCTATGTATAGTAAGTCTATCCCGACCATAATTACGGTGGTGAGCGGAGCTATGTACATCAAGACTATCCCAACCAGGGAGAGGGTGGTGAGCAGGATAAGGAATGCTCTTACCCAATTACATTTTCTTTTGATACAAACTAGAAATTTTCATCACGTGATGAGTTGGTGGATTATGTACAGAAGACGAGAAAGGACAATAGCTACGTCATTGTGATTAAAAGGTCGAATAAAAGAGGAAGTAATTTCAAGGTTTGGTTTTAATGCAGTCTTGTGGAGAGTACAAGAGTGTAGCTACAGTGAGGAAAACAGGCAGCAAGAAAACAGGTTGCTCGTTTGAGTTAATAGGGTTTACGGAAGCAAAGGGAAGTGTTTGGAAGATAGAGGTGAAGGGCGCAAGGCACAACCACACTCCTACTGAAAACTTGGAGGGTCACGCGTATGCGAGAAGGATTTCTTCGGAGGATAAAAGACTGATTGAGTAGCAGGCAGAGCAGGATATTCCAAACCGTAGCATCTGGCATACGTTGACAAAAAAGAACCCGAATAAAAAGATTATTCCGAAAGATGTACATAATGTTGTTCAGAATATCAATGCCGAAAAGAGGTTCAGAGAATCTCCAATGCAACAACTCGAAAACCTTCTCGTCAAAAAAGATTTCACCTATTACATATGCGAAAATGAGACCACGAACGCAGTTGAAGATATCTTCTTTGTCCACAAACTTTCATTTACTATGTGGTGTGCATTCCTGCATGTGCTCATGATTGACGCCATCTACAAAACAAACTTGTACAATCTTTCGTTTGTGCAGATCGTAGGTATGACTTCGACAAACCAGTCATTTTCGGTTGCTCATGCGTTAATTTCTGCAGAGAAGGCAGAAAACTACATATGGGTGTTGGAGAGGATCTGATGCAGTTTCGCGTGCAATCAAATGGCTCATGATCACTTCGTTAATCAAAGTCTCATAACGAACTGATAGGTTCAAGAACAATGTTCTTTTCTATTAAAATTCAATCAAAAACTCCATAAACAATTAGCCCTAGACCCTAATTTATAGACTAGGAAATAAAAAAGATAAATTAGGAAATTGGAATTTTAAATAAATAAAAGATATAATAAAAGATATGCATGCTCCTGCATCATACTCCCCCTCTTCGAAAAAACTCGTCCTCGAGTTTTGTTTTGTTTTAACCAAAGCCACCTGGATCAAAAGGAAAATTAACCCAATTCCAATCTGTTATTATTATTACGACCCACCTAAAAGGCTCAACCTCATGGATCGTCTCGCCCGACATTAGACTTGTACCACCCGGATCGAATGGAGCATTGGACCACATCTTGTTCACTAGCCATTCAACAACAACAACTGATCCACCCATTTTTGGCCCATCAACTAGATCAGTTAAAGCCTTCGACCCAATCACTTTTTCCACTTTCTCTTGTTTCACTTCCACACATGTTTGATTTGCCAGCTTTGAATGAAGTGGATGTGTCCTATTTAATTTGCAAACTGCGTTTATAGAGCCACCAATATAAGACTCTGTGAATTCTTTTTTATGCTGCTCCCCCATCAAAACTGTGCATAGGCCACCATTTACATGACTAAAATAATGACTAAAATATAATGGACCAATAGGAATATTTGGAAGTGGACTTCTAAAATTTATGGTGCATGAAATTGTCTCCACTTATTCATGTAAATCTTTCTCATTATTAACATTGCTACATGATCCCATTCGATTAGCTTGTATACGTGTGTTAGCCTCATCTTTTTCAAAGATACTGCACTTTCCAACAATATCACCCCTATAACTGGAAATATTATTTTTTTTGAATATTTGAATTATTATCTCCTCCTAGTTGAAATCCCAAAACCCCTGCGTCAATATTTAATCCGAACGTTTCATTCGGCATGAAAGAAGGGATTGCCTTTGATTGTGATTGAAACCAACCACTAGCCGTAGGACCACCTCTCAACGCCGTAGAACCACCAGAAGCTATCACATCACCTCCGTTTTCAACAGTAACACCCGGTACGTTCCGATCACCACCGGTAACCCAAGAATACCATTCCTCATCCCCGTATTCATCATACACGGGATGGGAATCATAGATAGTGTCGCCATTGGTAGGATGCTCCTTATCCCCAGATAACTCATCCCTGACGGGGTTTTCCAGTTCTGTTTCCTTCCACGATGACGAGTCCTCAAGGTCCAGGATCCTTTGCTTGAGTCGTATGATCTCGTGTTGTAACTCGAGATTTCTGACTCGTTGCCGAAGTCGCATGATCTTAAGATCCCGTGGGTCGGAATCAACTCTGTCGTTTCCTCGGTCGGCGGTTCTACGAACAGGGTGTCGATCTTCTCCACGAGCACGTGAACGGTGAAACAAACATACTTCCGTCATTGCCTCTGTTGGCGAATCTACGATCGAGCAAGTATCTTCCTCCACGCAGAGCCATTTGAAAACCAAAGCTCTGATACCAACTGATGCAGTTTCGCGTGCAATCAAATGGCTCAAGATCACTTCGTTAATCAAAGTCTCATAATGAACTGATAGGTTCGAGAACAATGTTCTTTTCTATTAAAATTCAATCAAAAACTCCATAAACAATTAGCCCTAGACCCTAATTTATAGACTAGGAAATAAAAAAGATAAATTAGGAAATTGGAATTTTTAATAAATAAAAGATATAATAAAAGATATGCATGCTCCTGCATCAGGATCAAGTCTATGTTGGTGAACTGTATAGAGCCGCGTGTCATCATAACAGACAGGGACTTGACGCTAATGAGCGCATGTGAACAAGTTTTCCCAAAATCGAACAAGTATGTTAACTAGCTAAATGGAGTATGTAAATAGTCGACTACATATCCAGTGGAAACGTAGTAGGGGTGTTTTGAGTCAGCACTGGAAGAACAATGGAGGAAAAACGAATCCAAGGTTGGCAAGATCTAATATGCATGGTGATTGTTGGAATCAAGACGATTGGAATCATCTATGCGACTATTGGGAGTCAGAAAAAACTCGGGTTAGTATGCTGATTTATTTACAAATCCTAATTTATATTCACTAATTATGTTCTTTTTTCGGGTTCTGACATGTATGTTGAGTTTTAGTTTTGTAGAAATATAGTGATAAAATGGAACTTAACAGAAGAAAACAAGTAAATATAAGCAGGGGGCTCTCGGTCAATAGCCAATCATGCATTCAAAATTGTAAGTTTATGTTTTTCGACCTGTAATTTAATAAGTTATTGTTATGCAGTAGTAGTAGCAGTAGCAGTAGCAGTAGCAGTAGCAGTAGCAGTAGCAGTAGCAGTAGCAGTAGTTAGTAGTAGTAGTTAGTAGCAGTAGCTGTAGCAGTAGCAGAATGTTATAGAAAATTTTACTAGTTTGAATAAGCAACTAGTAGGTTTATATATGTTATGAAAAGATTGATTTCTTTAATTTTTAGAATATATTTATTCTTCATTATATAAGTTTTATGATGGCAGAGAAATCCCGAGACTTAGTTGCCACCTAGCCCATTAGAAGTTTACTACAAGCTGCACTATAATGCCAAGAAAAAAGGATGGCTAAATGAAGATTCACATATTGTATGTGTAAGCATCTCCCTGTTAAAAGCTTTTGAATTAGATTTTTTTGTCAAATATTTATTTGGGTCTCAAAAAGTTCTAAATGTTATTCTTCTACCTTCTATTATGTTAGGATAATATTTGTAAACATAAAGAGGCGGCCATGGCTACATTGAATACCGAAGGAACCATCCTTACTACTGCTATGGAACATGAGGTGGAGAGAAAAGCTATCAAAAGTGTATGTGGTAGGGCTAAAACAATACAATCAACATAGGAGGTAGGTGTTGGTCCTGTTTTAAGGAAAAAAGATAACTGGATGAAATCGGCAGTCGAATCATCTCAACGAGATTCAACTGAGAACGAAGATTTGAGAAATGAGGTTACTGAACTCAAGGAGGAATTGAAACGGAGTAACAAAAAATACGAAAAAAGTGAGAGTTCTTGAGCCGAAAATATCCAAATTTCGAGAGCACAATATCTACAAACGCTGCTGGTGAAGATGATGGTTTGAATGGACTACACACCGAAAGTGACAACACTATCTAGGCAGTTAGTTAAGACGTTTATTACTTTTTTTTCTCTAATACTGTTCTAAATTTCAGAATTGATGAATTGGTGTTATTTTGATTTTCATTGCTATTGTTATGACATTAATGCTTGAGTTTATTGTGAGTTTAAGAAAGCTAGAATCATTTTGACGAATAATATTAATGTTGTGTTAATGAGAATGGTTTAGTATATAAAACTATAAATTCTATCGGGGACTACTTTTTAGTCCTAGAATATATTTGTTAGGAATTGTAAATGCATGTTAGGGACTCAACTAAAATTGTATTTCCAACTATTTTTCAGTATGTAAAAAACCATATTGAAAGTGACACATAGTATTAGAGACTAAAAGATAGTCACTAAAAAAGATATTTGGGACAAACTTAAGCGACTAATTTTCAGACCCTAAATAAACATATTGGAGACTAAAAATATTTGTTATCTTAAACTGATTATCAGTCCCTAAAAGTACATATTAAGTACTAAAATAACATAGTATGTGGGACTAATTTTTAGTACTTAAAAGAAGCATATTAAGGACCGAAATCATGTGGTACTTGAGACTAATTTTTAGTCTCTAAAACATCTTATTGGATACTGATTTGACATGGAATCACAAACTTAACAAAACTTATTAGGGACAATACAGACATGTTTATAGGACCGATTTTCAGTCCTTAAAGTAATACACCTGGGACTAAACTATCGTAGTATCCGAGACTAAATTTTTAGTCATCGAAGAAATGCATTGGGGTCTGAAATGACGTAGTACCGGGAGGTAAGTTTAGGACTGAATTTTTATGTATCTGGGACCGACTATTAGTCATGTTTGGTGTCGTACAATAGGGACTGATTCTTAGTTGTTAAAACTAGTATCTAGTACTAGGTATCCAAGACTGGCTGGGGACTGGCAAATCAGTCCCTGGTAACCATTAGGGACTGATTCTTACGCATCAGATACTGATTTTTCAGTCCCAAAAAGTCATTTTTTTGTAGTGTTTGTTAGTTCCATATTCATCAAAATATCAATAAGAACAGCAAGGAGAAATTCACTAAGAAGGAGTGGAATGAATTTCTTCGTTCGTTTTCGACATTGTGTGAGTCTTCCACTGAGGAAATATATAGGTATAATCTGGCAAACCTTGAAGCACAGCTGAAAGAAGTTGGTCGTGGACGTGAGTATTTCTTACATAATTATTTACATACTTTTCTACATACATACGTAGATACATACCTATCAAGTTATGGTTATATTTTTAGAGGTTTTTGACTATATGAAGAAATCATGGTTTGATCCGTACCGTGAAAAGTTTGTAGCTGCATGGACTTACAAGACACTTAACTTTCACCAGACTACAACCAACAGAGTTGAGGGCATGCATTCATTGCTAAAAAGTCATCTTCCAAGTCATCGCAACACGCTGGTTAAACTTGTGGGGTTTGTTGATCATATTGTTGAGAAACAATATACCGATATTAGAAGAGGTTTTGAAACAAGCCTTAGAAAAGTAATGAACCACCACAAGGTTCACCCTATGCTTGAAAATGTACTTCGAAAGGTTTCAATATATGCTATTGAGCTTATGGCTTTCGAGCTACGACGTAAGGAAGACGGGTTGAGAGCCTACGGTGCAACTTGTGGTTGCCAGCTTTTTACCAGTTGTGGTTTGCCATGTGCTTGTTGTTTGGATAAGTTAGAAAAAATGATACGTTTACATATTGACTCTTGGCTATTATGATTTCACTACCTAATTTACTACCATATGTTTTCGTTGATAGGGGCAAATCCGAATCAATTCGATAGACGTGTTCTGTAAGAAGCTTGACTTCAAGCCGGCAAGGACTAGGATTAAAGATATTGATGTAGACGTGGAATTTGAAAAACTCAAACAACAAATAGATCCAACACATCCTCAAGTGAAAAAGAGCTACCTGGAAAAATCTAAACAAATCATCATGCCAGTCCACAATACCAAAAACCTCATGTTGTTCAAATGAACACCCATGGTCGTCCAACATTAAAGACGCAAGAACAAAGGACCGCAGAAGATGCAAGAAAAAGCTCCTATATAGCGTACGTATCATCCCAAGACTCCCGAAGACAGAAAAAACAACAACCGCTTAACCTTCACCTCGATTTCCCAAATATCACGTTGGGTCCTAAGTCGAATATAGCTACCAGGAACTATGGATCTCAAATTTCAAAAGTGTTTCACCTATATATCTCGAAAATAAAGGATGTGAAACCAAATGGTCACTGTAGGTTTTGATCGGTAGTTGTGGGGTTAGGACAGAAACAAACAAAGCATATGTCTATCCAGCGACAACTTTTGATGGAGATGCGTCAAAACGAGGGTATTTGGAGGCAAGTCTTCGATCCTGAAAATGTATGACATTATGATGAGCTGTACAACAGGATAAATTTTGAGGGAGTGGGTAGGGCAGAACCCAAAAATTATACGGCGATGCCTCATATGGGATTTCTTATTGCTCAAAGATATGGTATGATTGTTCACACGTTGTACGTTCATGGCAGCGACACAATTTTTCCTCTGTTGGGCGGTCCAGATGAAGCTGAGGAGCCTCATCAAGTGGTTGCGGTTGTGTTCGTCGATGGTGGACATTTCATCCACGTAAAGTTTGAAGAATCCTATCCAATGCCTCCCCCGAACTATCTTTGGACTTTGAAAAGAACAGAGAGTGCAGCAGCCTGGCATGACAAATACAAGGATCGAATCGACGCATATCAAAGGCTAATTAAACCACCCGTTGACCTTAATCTTTTCCTAGATTTTCAAGATATATGTTAAGTATCTATAATTGTAATCCTATTAAATCAGTTATAATCTAAAAGTGTGTTTGTGATTGTTATTGTTAAAAATACGCCATAATACGAACAATGGAGACATAATATGCTGTAAAAACAATCTACGCACAAATATGGCACTAACAGACAATCTACGCAATAATACGACACTTACAGACGGTAAACGTCACGATACCGAATGTCACCGACACGGCCCGTACCGCCAAATTACGCGATAGTACGGAACAATAGTGACAATAAACGTCATAATACGACATTTAATGATAAAATACATCAAATACTAATCCGATAGAACGTGTATACATACAACACAGCACGTTGGACTACAAGTGTAATCAAAACAGAATCACACGAAATCATGGAATACGGCCACACATATGACTGAACTTATCTGGAACAAGTTGTATAGACCATAAACTTCGTAAAATAAATTATAATGGCAAAATAAGTCACGTTATGATAAATGTAGGTGCGTTTTTTAATTAAAAGGAATTAAAAAAAACCCAAAACGCCTCGCTTTGGGGGGCGCTTTGGGTTTCAAATTTACAGTTTTGGCCCAAAGCGTATCAGCTTTGGATCAATTGACGCCCGGGATAGAATTAGCATAAGTCGGGTTTATGCCTACACCCCATGCTTAAGTCATAGCCATTTGCAATTAAATGAGCTGAGGATATCTAGGACACGGTCGCATTAACCCCCAATGTTTAAGTTATCAAGCAAAACAGATTAAAACAGGTTATGCGGATTTTAGTCATAATCCGACATTGATCCCATACCCGACCAAGCAGTAATAATTTACCGTATCCCAAGCCCGTATATGGAAAATAGGTTAAGAGTATTTACCTTGCTTAAAGTCTTACAATCCAAGACCAATATATAAGCACAGCCGTTATAACAAAACAACTTAGAAAGGTTGGAATCTACTGGATGCCCTAGTCTGGAATGAATGGTATAATAATCAATTAGAATGTTAACGGGTGCTATTCAAGTCATAGACTTGGACCGGTTAACTTATAAATAATGAAAATGGTACGGTACGCTAGATTAAGCGGTGACCGAATAGAATCTAGTTTAAACGCTCTCAAGTACTAAGACTTGTATAATATGGGTAAACATAATTACACTCTAGAATAAAAGAAGTTTGAAGAGTTTAACCCAATTCAGTTAACTTATGTAAACTAAGTTATATAAGCTAACCGTACACGCATAGGCGGTATCGGGTGATCGGATGAGTCATAAACAAGTTCATTATGCCAAAACATTATAATTAAGTTACCAAGTCAGTAGGTTTATCACATTATGTGTTCAATGTGTTTTAAAAACCAATTAATGCACAAAAGGGCAATATTGGCATTTTATGGCATCATGTATGAACTTGTATAAAATCCTGACAATTGATTATGATCAAGTAATATAACCACAGAGGCTTATCCTACACATAAATATGATCATAATGAAACTTCAATTCAGTAGCTAAGTTGGCTAAATCGGGTCAGAATCGAAAGTCAAAGCAGAAGTTAAACTGCTAGACTTTCGGTTGCGAACCGAGCTATAAACTGGAAATGACGGGCTGAACATATTTAGTCATGTTCTAATATTATTTACCAACTGATTTGGTGTCAAAAACATGGGCTTAAACGTTTATAAGTTCAATTTATAAGTTTTCCGAAAACTGCGTTTTTGACTTTTTATTAAACATAACTTTGACACGTCATTTGACCAACTTAACGTGATCCTCAGGAGGTGTCCTTTTGAGGGATTATCACCTACCTTATTACGATCACATACCCATGTTCGATTCAAACAATGGCTGGACCATAATGGTCTTAACCGAAAGTCAAAGCAAAAGTCAATTTTCTTGACTTTCGGCTAAATTCTTAGCCTATATATGAAATAGCAGAGATGGAACACTTACTTGTAACAACCCGTAGTTCCGCGCTCGTTACGCCTAGCACCCGAGATTCGGATCATAATGTGAATTATATCGCTTACTACGCTACATCACATATTTTCGTACTACATCGCTTATTTCAGCACGCTATATCGCACTTCACAACACTTACGCTTATGACCCATTCGCTCACACTAGTACATCACGTGAGTATCTAAAATACTCGCTCGCTCTCGCACCAACGCAACGCAACTCAAAACTCGGTTACTTATATATATATATATATATATATATATATATATGTTACCTATGTTTAAATGTATTAAAACTCGCTTAAACACTCCAGCGTGATAAATCGAGACGCTAATACGCAATGCAACACAACACTTAATACCTCGCTAAAATACTTAAAGTACTCGAACTAACTAACGCAACAAAATGCACCAAACGAACATCTGACAAGCGAAACAGGAACTATTTGCACTAAACAGGTCCCTTCATACGAAGCCAGCAGGTTCGTACGAAGCCACCAGCTTCGTACGAAGGTAGCTAACTTCGTACAGGACTTCCAGCTCTCTCTATAAATACCACGCTCACTTCTCCATTCACCATTTTGCTCCCACTCACTCAAGAACACTCCCTACTTGCTTATCTCTATTTTTCCAGGTAAGATCTTCTATTTTTACACAAAACACAACGATTTCCACCACGATTTTCCACGAGTTTACCTCCGATTTATCTAAACTTCCCTCTTTTTACAAAAACCTTCATCTTTTTCATCAAACTTCTGATTTTGTTACGGATTCACACTTAACCGAGTGTATTGGGCTTAGCTTTGGCTTCCCAAGTTAGAGATCTAATGATTTCACACTCACCAAGTGTTTAATCTATGGAAAGACCGTTTTAAACTCGATTTTTGCACTAAAACGGACCAAAACCGACATATATTTCGTTCACTAAGTAGTGGGATGAAGTAGTGTTGAAACCGTCATGAAAAGGACTCGAAAACACATCTGATTCGGCGAACATACTGTTCCGAACGCTAGAAAACGCTGAAACGGTCCCTTGTACGAACCTGGACTGGGTTCGTACGAAGGCACCGCATCCCTTCGTTCGAAGGCACTGCCTTAGTACGAAGCTCCCTTCGTACGAAAGCAGCCCATGTTCCTACATGTGACTAACACACTCAAAAGACCTCTCCGGCTCTAAGTTTTATCAGTAGCTTAAGGCTGGAGGGATGAACACCGATTTCCCGAAGAAAGGCGTGAAGAACAGTCGATTTTGGACACAGAAGCAAGCCACACGTACGAAGACACCACCTTCGTACGAAGGCACTCCCTTCGTACCAGGAGTCTGTTTCCCACTCGACATTTCAACTTTGACCGTTTCAGCACTTGGAAGACAGATGCACTTCTGTCCCCGTACAAAGGCTGATCTGGCGCTCCCTTCAATCCATTCTAGATCGTGTTTAGCTATTAGACACGCACTGTGAGTATACTCGAACCTTATACGCACTGTGTGTAAACATGTTCGACTCGTCAATTCCAGTTTTAGGGTCGGTTCGCAATCGAAAGTCGCGAAATTTGACTTCTGCGTTGATTTTTGATTATGAACCGAATTAGATTAGTTTGCTACTGATTTTAAGTTCCATTATGATCGTATTATGAAATAGTATAACCTTATAAGGTTATATTACACGATCGGACTAGTAATCTGAGTTTATGAACATGTTCCGTTATTATGTCGTACTTTGACTAATATGCCCTTTTGTTTAAAAATAAGGTTTTAAATATAAACTAGGGGTTTCAAAGCAGGCGCGTTGCGCCGGCAATTTACCGTGCGCGATGTACTTGGGTTAATTTAGTTGCAGTCAATTTAGTAACCCATTCGACTCAAGCGTGGTGTTTCTCGTTCCAAAAATAAGAGTACCGAACTTCAAACCCAAAGTTGCAATTAGATTCGAATTTTAATGAAGAATTTGATGGACCAAAGATAAATCTCTCTATAAATACAAATTATGACTTTGAAAGTACAAAGAATTTCACTTGGTACACAGGAAACCATAAGGAATGAAACTGGTTAAACTCAAAACACCACCACCTAGGTAATGGAATTAGTAGAATATGATAATATGAGGGTGATGTATTGTGTGAGTTTGGTTCAAAAACGAAATGTAAAATTTTACAGTCTTAAAATGTTGTCACATATTTCATCAATCACTCCTTTGGCCCTTTTCTCATTGTTTCTTTTACATGAATGTAAGATTTGCAGAGAAAAATCATATATGTGAAACGAATCGCATAAATCATGTGTAAACGATGTCTAATAAAAGCACACAGAATCACGTTGATTAAACGTGTCCCATATTATTATGAAAGTAGTTCTAATGCAAGTAACACTGAATAGAGTACCTTATGAGCACACTTTCCTACTACCAACAAGCATTGCAATACTACTACTACCTGACAATAGGGGAAAATAAATAGAACAATTATGTAAATCAAGCAATCAACAATTAGGTGTGTAAATCTTGTCGACCAATTTGAAAAAAAACATGAGTCAATAGAATTTTCTCAGTCATGAAAGGAAAATGATAATGGTGAAAACAATAAGTCATATGATGAGGCTCAGACATAAATTGGTAAGATCAAAAGGATAAAGACAACACAGCTATGTAAGAACCATTAACTGTCATAGCCCCTTGTAGCTGAAATAGTGAAAATAAGTGATTAGGATTTTAGGAACTGGCCAAAGAAAATGATTATGCTCAGATAGATAATCAATCAAAGAAGTAAAGCAAACATGTCATGGTTGTACACAAACCAGTTGCCGTGTAATAGCATAGTCAATTACATGACCTTCTCAGCTTTGTAACCAAGACACACCGAAATCTTATCCTTGCTCAAGCTCATACAAAAGAGCTGAAATGCATCACCATAGCCTTGACGAAATCCTAAGATATTTTCATGTTTAAAAGGTAATAACATGAAAATCCGCAAAAGCACACATAAAAAATCAACTGAAAAGTCATAATATTATACATTTGGAAAATCCGCAGAGGCAAACTGTACATCGACTACACATAAAAAGTTAATTGAAACAGTCATAATATCCATGGAGATTATTAACTTTTAATTCAAAATAAAATTAACTAAAACAGTCATAATATTATACCTTTGGAGATTATTAATGACTTCGTGTTTGAATCCAGCAGGTAGATTGACCTGCCATTCCATGAGTTCTTTCTGGTTCCATCGGAGCTCATCAACATTTCGATTGGGATTTAAAACATCGTCATTATTGGCCTACAGTCATAAAGACTAACCACAATATAGGGGACTGATTAAGGGGCGTTTAGACGTGTGTTTTCCAATTAACTACAACCACTCAAACAACTGATATTCTAAACAAATATGTGATTCTAACTGCCAATGTTCTGCAACACATGTCCCCAAAATTAACCCATTGTGTTCAAATTAAAAATCTATATAATTTATTTTGAAAGAAGGTTTGAGATGTATTGAAATAAAATAACAAAATGCATACCAATTTCACAAATTAAACACCTTAAATCAATCACTGTCTCTTTTTAAAACCGAGGGAATGTGGAATCAACTAATTAATTAATGTATGGCCTGGAAAAACTGAAAAAGGGACAACAAATCAAAATTAAATGCAGAACCTGTTGATAACACCAGATTGCCTCAGGCCAGCGGATGCCTCTTCACCGTTGTCTACGCCGGAGAACCCTACTCCGTCTCTGTCTCTTGTCTCTTCTTCGATCTGTTTCGCTCTCTCTAGACCCACTCCTTCACACCCGTGATGGTCAATGGAGAAGGGGCAGGGCGGTGGGTTTTTGGACGGGTGGTGTGTGATACCATCATCATCGGTCCTTGAACCTTCAAGAAAACCAAACTTACAGTGTAAAAAGGTGACGTGATCTTGCTGGAACCCTAGTTGAGTCACCGGAGTTCGTTTCTGAAGTCACTGGCATACCTATAACCATAACCTCCATCATTGCCTTCTTAATCGTCATTACCTTCAACTGAACGGTGGCCGGAACCCTGGAACTTAACCCACCCAATAGCGATTCTGATAAAGAAAACACTGCCGATGCCATGTTTCATGGCGGAACCCTAACCGCCGCCGCCGCTAACCGCTGAACCTTTTCGGTAGCCATCTCCGTCATCATCGTCGCGTTGTCACAAAAATCGCTATCATCGTCATCACCCTTTTCTCACATCTTTCTCCGTCTCAGTGGTATATGTGCAGTCAGAGGAGAGGATGAAGATGCGTGTTGTAGGTGAAATACCAAAAGTATCCCTTTTCTACTGTTCAAAACGTTGGTCTATTAATATATAGGAGAATGAGCATGCAAATGAGTTATGTACTAATAAATAAACAGGTTTAGAATATTTTGATGATTATAATATGGTCATAAACTGAGTTTACGCATATAATCGTAACTGCGCTTTTAAAAGGACTAAAATGCCCTTTACGTCAAAAATGAGTTTAAACCATAAATTCTTGTCAAAACTCATTATGTACTGATATGATATTATAATTAGGATTATTTGTGATGCTAAGTCAGATTGTAAACTGAGTTTAACTTCAAGTTCTTAGACAATGCCGATAAATGACGATAATGCCCTTATGGCACATAAAATGGGTTTTAAGCATAATATTCAAACTAAACCTTTTGCTTACTGATTTGTTATGAAAAATAAATATTTTAACTATTCAAAGCTGGTCATAACATCAGATTTCATAAACCATAGCATAAATCGTCATTTAACGACATTAACATCGTTTAGGCGCGTAGTATGGTTTTAAACCATATTTAGGAACCAAGACTTGTTACCTACTGATTTTATAAACCATTTTAAATATTTTTACAGTAGGTATAAGTCATGAACTCAGAATCCTAAATAAATTCTCAAAACTATGTGTGAAATGACCAAAATGCCCCTACGGCGCATAGTTTGGTCTTAGAGCGTAAAACACACATATATTTGATATCCTACTGATATGATATCATAATTAAACCACTTTTCAGAATGTTTATGACCATGACATCAGTTTACTCGCAAGCTCCTTTTATAAACTGTAAAATTACCAAAATACCCTTATGTGGCATAGTTTGATTTTAAAACCTTAATGGGCATACAGGTTGATATCCTACTTATATTATAACTTGTTTAAAGTATATTGGCATATGGAACATGTTCATGACTAATCCGGTTGCCCGTTATCGCTTATACGCGTACGGTTAGACCTACGTAACTAGTTTACCTAAGTTTACCGAAAAGGGTTTAACCTTATCGTTTTGATCTCAAAATCCAGAATGTACTATGTTTACCCATATTATACAAGTCCTAGTAAACTTGGGATGGCAATTATGCCTCTTGGAGCAGGTATTATATAAGTAAGTCGCCTATGATTGCTCAAAAATGTAAGAATACAGTTTAATCTGTTTACTTGATAATTCATATAATTGGGGGTTAATGATACCATGTCCGGATAACTCAATGGATTAATCAAGTATAAAAATCTGGTAACAAGAATAAATCCCAAGATATATTTAAAGGATCACCTATGGGTTTTCCATATGTATAAAAACTCTTTTCGAAAAACTATTTTTCCAAAGAGTCAATTAATTGTATTTACCAGCTTTGGCTGACGTATTTTCAAAAGATTGAACAGAAGGTACCGAACCTTATTATAGGCTAGGAATATGGGTCGGCTAGAATGAAGGCTAAGGAATTTGCACTCCTGAAGCTTAAGGCCTATGATGTCTAAAGCTCTGTTTATTTAGATCCTGCATGTGGGCTTGTATCGAACGCTTGTAATACTTTTATACATTCAAGCTTTATTTTAATAATTTTAATCCAATACTTCCACTGCATGTTATTATACTGTGATAACTGTTATCCAACCATCACGACTGTACCCATTCGGGCCCACCGGAGATTGGGGTGTGACAAAAAGGCAGAGGGCAAGCAAAGCCCTAATCGTTGATAGACATGAATGATTACTATTAAGACAACAAAATAGGATAAATAGAAGAAAACAAAAAAAAAATCAGGAATGATAGTTCGATTAGAGATAGAATTGTACCTGTGCGTGGAAGAAGACGGTGCAGGTCGATCACCTTCAATGGAGGAGTTGTAGAGGAATCAGCGATATGATGAGATTAGGAGTAGAAATTAGGGTTTAATTAGAAAGTTTGTATGAAAATAAGAAGAAATCAACACAGATTATTGATATAAACATACAAATCAAACCTTTTGATGGGGACCTTGCCAACGAAGAAGACGAATTCTAGTGGGGGATAAGAGAAACCCTAGGTTGCAAATGAACTTTGTGTTTGTAACGTGTTATAAGGGTTAAATACCTCGGAAGGATTTCTACCCAAGTGTGTAAAACGGGTCCGCATGACCCGTCACCAAAGGGATATAGCATTTAAGCGGGAAAAACTAAAATGGAGTGCCTAGATGGTGCATAATCAAAGCTAATAAAAATTCATCTTTTTACTCATCAATAACTCATGAGAAAATAGGAACAACGGAGCTTCGTATAATATAACCAAATAGGCATATGCAAATTTTGTCAAAAAATATGTTTAAAAGTTCCCGAAAGAATTGATGTTGTGACAAACGTATTTCTTGCAAACCATCAATGTAAGATTGTCGTTAACGTTTACCTCAACTACCGTCATCATCGATCACCAATAGGAGGAAGTCTTGAGTACATTGGAGACTTGATATTTACCAAAATCCTGCATGTATAGTTAATCTCTTAAAACATAAATCTATAAAGTTAATGTATTGTCCCAAAAAAAAGTTATTAAAACTATCATTTACCAAGAATGTTGCTGATAGTCCCCTTGGGAAATTAGACTCGCTCCAACAAAATCAACAATAGTGAGAACCATCTATGTAAGAATAAAAACAACAGTCTTATTGCATATTTTAAATTAGTTGATTAACATGTAATTATGTACTAAAATTACAAAATAAGACATTGAAAAACCAACCTATATATACAATGTAAACACTGGTTGTTGATGTAATCCATTAATGGGGTTTTTATATTTAAAGAGAATCAAATGTAATAGCTGCTAATAATAGGAGTTCTACAAACAAAAAGGAGATGGTATAGTCAACAAACTTAAACTGATAATTTGTCATTTAGATGTCAACTGCACGAAATCTCAATAAGTAGGTATGAAAACTTCAACCTACAGTTATAAAAAAATATATAATAAACAAAATCTTGTTGAAAGAAGAAACAAATGTCTCCAATATAACCCAACTTCGGTAGTATACGAAATAAAAAACCCCAAAATCTCCACTAACGAAATCAATTAATCTTGAAACAAAACAAATTAAAAATCAATAAAGAAAATGTGGCGAATAATACCTCATGAAAGTATAAAGATTGAAGGGGCTTCGACCGGGTTACTTGTATGAGCATCAATTGGATATAGATTTTACCCTCCAACCAAAAGAAGATGTGTAAAACACAATCGTATGTGGACAAAAAGAGGTGTGTCATCTGTGTACACAAAATCAGAGTGAAAGAATCAACATCGGTGTAGAGGTTGAGAATCATACCTTTGATTTGTCAAAACCAGACTGAAACAGTCTGATGATACAGTAAAAGAAACGAAGACGAATAGGCGTTACAATGCAATCAGCATACCAGAAACCGACGTGAATCAGCGCCGCATGTAGGGTTTCTTAGGAAAATCAATCGTTTGAGATGGAGATGAGAAGTGTGTTGAAGAAGATGAAACCCTAGTGCAAGAAGAAAAGTGTGGTGTATTCGGGTTATAACAAATATATGCTCAAGCGTGATTATGGCCCATATTATTAAAACGGGTCATTCACACCGGGTGCACCAAAGGGATTAGTGTTTTAGGCAGGAAAATAGATTATAGAGGCCCTAGATGGATGCCATGTGTCCCCTAGGTATGACTTTTATTAGATTGCATAGATAAGATAAAACACATTAATAAATATATAGGTATATTGAGAAACTATCTTCAACATCAGCATCAAGTGACCAAGTTGGGTCGTATGTTATTTCAAGCGTCGAGGATGAATTCCTTAACATCACTGATTTTACTTTTTAGTTTTTCTCGGTATCATTTTAGTGGTATACTTTTTTTGCATATATACATTTTGATTTATAATGCCTTTTAGTTAGTATTTGGTTTGTTATGTTTTATTATAAAAGATGGTCTAAGTTATTGGGACAATTTCTGCCATTTGCAATGATAAGATTTGAGACAACATTGTAAATCCCGTGTCGAGAAAACATTTTAGACAATTGAAAAGGAGTATGATTCAGGTGATGTGGAAGATAAGAAGGCTTTGGTTTGTACCAATCGTGACTGTGAAGGCATTAATATTTTCTCAATTCCTCGGTTACGATTTTACTCATTTTATACTTTATTAGATAAAACAAAAAAAAAAAATCATTCACGATTTATTTCTTTGTAACGTAAACAAATTCAAGACACCCATTTGTGTGCAATATTGTACCAGTACTGTGACTTTGGCCCTGTTTGATTATGAAGCCTATATGATTCTCAAGAAATACGCAAAAGAACTCTAAGCAGCACAAGGTGAGGTAAATTTTATTTACAACTTTGTCATTAAACTATTTTGTTATCTTATGTATTCATATTTTACTCATATATTATGGTGTTCAATTCTAGAAGGATTCTCAAACCATATCATAATCATTTGGTGTTCCCGTGTCAGAATTTCAATCTAATCCTCCTGAATTTTCTAAGGTTATATCAAATGTTTTTTTAGTTTTTTTTATATAGTTTTAATTACCATTGTCTTTTAAACTATACTTATGTATTTGTTTGTAGGATCAAGTGTGTTAAACTGGAGACAAATCAACGCCCATATCTAATGTTATTCAAAGTAATGAGACATCATCATCCTCTGGGGAAATTAAACGTAAGCTTCGTGAAGTCTATGAGGTAGACGACTCACTAAATTGTTCTTCAACAAAACGCCGTATTAGGGATGAAAAAGATGAAACCGGGGCTGATGGACTTAGCAAACTTTGGATTCCAAAGATGGAGAAGTGGTGTGTTTCGTTATATTTCATTTTTGATGAAGTGTTTTTAAAGAGATGGTGTTATTTGTTTCACATTGTGGTTCATTTGAATGTTTTAGCTTATTTATGATGTTTTTGAACACAGTAAAATGTTTGTTATTATTTGGGTTATGTATTTATTGGTCATATTTTCTTTTAGCATTATTTATACAAATGTGTAAATAGATTTATGTTAATAGTCAAACCTAACATTTATAATGTGTCGTATTTATAGTAAATAGTTATGACTTAATTTTAAGTATTTTTATGGAGTCGTTTACTATGTCAATAAACATTGTTTAATATATGTTTTTTTACAAATTTTGTCAATTAAGTTAATTATCTCAACTACAACTGTTACTATAAAATAATTATAAAATAATATAACGTTTGGAAACATTTCTTTTTATTTTATCTAGCAACATAATTAGATTAATATAAATTAATTTTTGTTACACGGGAAGTATATGTAGTCTTTTTATTTTACATTTGTTGTATACATAATTTAAATGGTTCAACTCTGTGTAGTTCACATGGAATAACCTAGTTGATTAATATATACACATACGTACATAACTCTTCCCCAATCACCCCCAACCCCTTCTCTCTCTCTCTCTCTCTCTCTCTCTCTCTCTCTATTTCCTTGCATCACCACCTCCACAACTACTCCAGCCACCACCAACAAAAATCTCTGGCAACATCCACCACAACTCTCGGGCCACCTCCACCTCAACCACCACCGCAACTACTCCGGCCATCGTCAAAATCTCGTTAAACAGACATGAACCGCCGTGGTCAAATGTTGTACAACATCCTCTCTACACTGTTGCTGATAAACAACACCCAACAACTAGCTCGTGAGTTAAATGTTTGGCCGAAATTAACTACCAGATCATCGGGTAAACAACAACCGAAAAGTATACCTTTTGACCGGAATTAAAAGAAATAACTAAATTTACCAGATCTGGTCTTTATAGTCGTCGATCTACCAGATCAGCCATCGTCGATCTATAGTCGTCGAGCAATGATCGTGGTGCTCGTCGCTGTGGTGCTGGTGGGGGTGGTTGTGCCGGTGCGCTCGTGGCAGCAGTGGGTTCGTGGTGACGGTGAGGGGTGGTTATGGCAGTGGGTTCGTGGTGGTTGTGGGGGTGGTTAGTGGTAGTGGGTTTGTGGGTTTATGGTGGCCGTGAAGGGTAGTTATAGTGATGGGTTAATGGTGGCAGTGGACGGTGGGTTTGTGTTGCAGTGTGAGAGTTTTCTATATATGTGTTAATATATATGTATATATATATATATATATATATATATATATATATATATATATATATATATACAGGGTAAGGTTATTGTTAGTGCACTATGTCTATTGACTTCGTCTTGTATTGAGTCTAGGATTTGAATTGCTAGATTAGATCTTGTTATACGAGAGTATAGGAGATTTTAGAGTATGTTTAAGGTAATTTAGCTTGAAAGTGATGATTTACCTTGAAAATGTCATTTGACAATTTCAAGCTAAATCAAGATTTACCTTGAAAGTGTCATGTGTCATTTCAAGCTAAATCAAGATTTACCTTGAAAGTGGCATGTCATTTCAAGCTAAATCTCTTCACTATATATACCATTCAAGCTAAATCATTTGTGAGTTTTAGAAAGTTTGGAGCTTGGTGCTTAGAGAGAGAAAGTAGAGAGAGAAATTTCTCTAGGTGATTCACGGTTCTTGTACGATTTCAGATTTATCAAAGAATCACGTTTATATAGGTCACGTTCGTGTACGGTTTCCGCACGTTTCACGTTCGTTTAGCAATCGTTTCGGAGTCAAAACCGGTCCTACAAGTGGTATCAGAGCAGGAGCTCGATTGCACTGATCTATCACACGATTTCTCACAGGATTACATCGTTTTCAGATCTGAATATCATCGATTTCTTCATATTCTACTTATTTTTCACGTTTTTTTATGAATTTTTGACAAATTGAACGGGATTTTATGGTCCAAATCGGCTGAATTTTTAGTATATTGTGCGAAAACAGTTGATCTACAATCCTACCAAATTTCAGATTCAAATTCATAGTTGTTTAGGAGAAATTCGATTTTTTGTGTCCGATTTCGTTGGATCAACAAGATTTCGCTTGAACCATTTGGATTTAGCTTGAAAGATAGCAGTCATGATTTAGTTTGAACATTGAGCAAGTATTCTGCTTGAACGTGAACATAACTGTTGTTGGTCCAATGAAAAGTGTGTCGTGAATTGATGTCGATTTAAAATTCATTGAAAATTGTTGTTGCATGTGAAAAGTTGTTTTCATCGAAGTATGTTAAAGATTGTATTTGCATGTAGGTCATCGGTCCAATAAAAAAACAACAACGATATTAATTCATGCCATCGACTTTATGAATTAACAGTTTGCATATGTTGTTGTCTGGCCACGTTATACGTTTGTTGTTATCAATAATGGCAGCCCATTAAAGCATCAAGTTAAATGACATTTGTTGGTTTAGTGGACTTGGAGGTCCAATAGGATATCTTAAATGATAATGCTTGCATGATATGTTGTTGTCAACCCACCACATGTTCTCGGTCAAATCAGATTTTAGCTATAATTTGATGTCGGTTTGCTATATCATTCGACCCAAGTATTATGTGATCAGTATTTGTTATATGAGGTCCAATCATATTGGTTTTATGTGATAATATCTAGAGTTTATTGAGTTTGTGTGTTGTAGTCATAAAAAGTATCATATATAGTTGAAGTGTATCATTGCGATTTTGGTTCAAAGTGTTTGATTTGTCAGGTCGTTTTGTATAGTCAAGTCGCGTGATATTGTCCAGTTCGGAGTTCAAAGGTTTCAAAAAGTCAAGTTACTTGAATTCGATTCGGGTTCTAGAAGTCCGTACTGTTGGTCAACGTTCAGTCCGCACAGAAAATCATCAGTTCGAGTACCAGTCTTGTTCTGTTAATTAATAAGTGTTTTAAACTGATTGTGTTTTGTTTGATTGTTTTTGCTAGGTAATTGAAGATGTCAAGCAACGATGAAGAGTTCTACAATACTTTCTACAACGCGTTCACTTCAGAATCAACAGATAGAAGATCCGAGATGAAAGAATATTCGAAGGAGATTTCGGAGAATTTGAAGTTTGAGAACATGTACGGAAGCCAACAGAAGCCACCAAAACTAATGAAAGTGGAAGATTATCACTGGTGGAAAAACAGATTTGAGGGTTGGGTAAAAGCTTTCGCTACTGAAAGCTGGTTAAAACTGACAGATGGATACAATAAACCAGTAAAAGAGGGAGGAGAGTTAATAGATCCAAAAGATTTTACAGAAAAAGATATAAAAAATGTTGTGGCTGAATATAAAATGATAACATTGATCAAACATTCAGTAAGAGAGGATGTTATTTCATTGCTTGAACAAGAAAAGACTTCAAAGACTTTGTGGGAAGCGTTAGAGAGAAAATGTGTAGGAAGTAATGAAATTGTTAAAAACAAAAAGAAATTGTTGCGTAAAGAGTTTGATTTATTCAATTGTATGAAAAATGAGTCTATTTGTAAAATGATTGAGAGATTCGGACATCTGAAAATGGAGCTGATCAGACACAAAATCTTACCTTCTGAAGAGGAGCTGGTGGATAAATTGTTTGATTCATTGCCAAATGATCAAGAGTGGCAATACTTCGCTCTAATGTTGAAAAATACAATCAAGCCTGAAGATTTGAAAGTGGATTTGCTGATTGAAAGACTTGAAAGCCATGAGTTGGAGATAAAGAGATCTAAAGTCAACAATCCGACTTATCAGCAAAATGTGGAGCTTTACTACAGAGGAAATGTACCGCAGGCTGGGTCTCCAAGAACAGCATTTTCTGCAGAAAGCTCAAGCTCAGTAAACAATGAAAGTTTTCACAGTGGTTTTCACAGTGGATCTTCTTCAAACACTTCAAACCAATCTGCTTCAAAGAATTTGTTTCAGTGTAATATCGCAGTGGATCTGAAGAATGGGCAGAATTTCAGCGAAGAATCGGCAAAACAACAGATGGTTTTCTTGGCATCTGTACTTGAATCGTATGAAAGCCTCATTGCAGGGAAGATTGGCAACACCAACTTGACAAAAGAAGATTATGATCAATTAGACCCCGAGGAGATGGAACTAATGGATATAAGATGGTGCATGGCCAGTGCGGTTCGTCGGGCACAGCGGTTCATGGAGATAACGGGGAGAAAGTCAATTGGTGGACCGTCTACCAAATTGGGATTTGATAAATCTAAGGTGACATGCTTCAAATGCAAACAAAGAGGTCACTTTAAGCGCGAGTGCAGAAATGCGTATGCTGATGTTGAGTTTGAAAACCCGTTCAACGAAGATTATTACAAGAAAGCGATTTATCATCAGAACAAGTCTGAGCCACCAAGATTAAAGCAACCAGAAGAAAGATCAAGGGCTCTTGCAGTTATATATGATGATGAAGGTTATGACTGGAGTCAAGTTTGCCCTGAAGAAGATGCAGTTGGTTATGCATTTGTTGCAAATGATGATCATGATAGATGGTGGAGAAGAGACAGTGCGAGATGGGAGATTGGCAAATTGTATGAACCATTTAAGGAAGCACAAAGAGCCAAGAGATGGAATGAAGAATTAGAGTGTTACATGGATCCACAGGGTAATCCAGTAGTTGATCCATCAAAAGTGGATTTTGATGTTGTAACCAATGTGTTTCCAAGTGAAGGCACTTTCAACACAAGAAGGCTTTCTGATAAAAGCTATTTGCCAAATTTGATGAACAAGTTAAAAGAAGTTTTTGAAACAAGTTTACCGAAGGTGGTAGAGATGAAGAAGAGAAAAGAAGAAGAATTGAAGAAGATGATTGAAGAAGTGAAGACTGTTGCAAAGCTTGCTGGAGAGGAACAGAGAGCTGAAGAAGTGCAGAAGAATGAAAAAGTTCAGAAAGAGAAGAACAAAGAGCAAGATCAAAAAGTTGAGTCAGAAGAACCGGTGCTGAATGAGACTGAGGTTAGAAAATCTTCTGATCTATCGAATGTTGAATTGGTTGATGAAAAAGAAAACAAGTGCAGGAATTGCATAGAAATGTGCAAAGCCTGTACTGAAAAAGATGACATTATAAAAACAAAAGACAATGATATAGTTAAACTTGAAAATGGTTTCATAACAAAATGTAAAGATATGATTGAAAAAGAAGAAATTTTGAAACTAAAAGTTGAAAATTTGACACAGAAATTTCAAGGTCTTGAAAAGGATAATGATGTTTATAGACAACTGTGTTCTACAAAATGTGTCGATTGTGTTGAAAAAGAATCTAAATTTCAAGATTTACAAAAACAGTATGATTCTTTAAAGTGGTCGAGTCAGAGAGTACAAGAAGCTTATGATACTTTGAAAAGCCAAGTCAAAAGTTTTGATCAAAGACTGTCAGAAACTTTAGTCACTAAAGAAATGTATGAAAGAAAATTTAAGGAAAAGCAAATTGAATTGAACAAATGTGTTGATGAAATTGCTAGTCTTAAACAAGTCTTGGCTGAAAAAGAAAAGGTTGTTACAAAACTTCAAAGTTATCATAACTCTTCGTACATTCTCGAACGCATTTTCAACATCACACCAGATGACAAAGATACTGAAAATTGCAAAAAGGGTATTGGTTCAGAATTTCATCAGGTACCACCACCATTGAGAAACAATTATACTTTTTATGATGAGGAAAAGGTGGCAAAGGGTTTAAACATAGCTGACCAGTTACCTGAAAGTATCGATGTGACTTACTCCAAATCTGATGATGCTAATGATTCAGAGGTGGTAAGTAAGGTTGTTGAAAGCGTTTTGAAAGATGAGTCAACAAAAGGTAAGTCTGAATCACATGATGAAGATGAAGGAAATCTTTATGATGGTTATCTGAAAAACACAAAATCCGAGAAAAATTTGAATGACGATTCAAAAGGATTGGTTTATACCATGATTGGATCGGACAAACTATTCTTAGATGTTGTATTCCCGATTCAGAATGTGATTTCAGAGAAGGTCGATCAAGTTTTTAAAATGGTTGAGATTGAAAAGTCTGAGATTCCAAAGTTTGCTGGTAAAGGTCATAAATCTTTTTATAACAAACCTGGTTTTAAGAAGAAAAACATGAAGGTTGGTTTGGGTTATAAAAAGAAACGGAATTGGAATCAAAGTAAAAAACCAAATTTGCAACAAAAGATGAATTTTGTTCAAGGGAAAAGCTTGAAAGAAGAGGAAAAACTCAAATTTGGACAACAGTCTAATGAGGAGTTTGATGCTATGAAAAAGAAACAACAACAGGCCAAGGATGTTTCAAAGAAAGTGTGTTTTAAATGTGATCAAATTGGACATATTGCACGAAAGTGTCCAAATCCAAAGCCTGTTGATGTTGAAAAACATAAATTTGAGGATGTGAAATCAAGGTCAACCAGATTTGATTCGAAACAAACTTGGAGGTACAATACAAACAAGTTTGCTTCAAATCAAAATTGGAAATCAAACCCGAACAGGTTCGATTCAAGACAGACCTGGAATTCTCACACACCCAGATTGAGAACAACACAGAGTTGGAGAATATCTGTTGATATGACAAAACCTCAAGAGTTTTGGAAACCTAAAAATGTTGTTCAAAATCAAAAGGTTCAAAAAGAGACAATTTTTTACAAAAGAGGTACTCCGGAAGGTCAAATGTGGAGTGCTAAGAAACAAGTGACGTCGGTAAAAGATGAGAAAGTTGAAGTCAAAATTGAAAACGTTTTAAGTGACAAAGAGTTTCCAAAATTGAATGAACATTATTGTGTTGAAATGCCTAAGGTCCAACAGACCTGGGCTAAATTGTTCAAATGATTGATAAAGTTTGAATGTGCAGGTGCTCAACGAAGCTGAAGATTGTGAGAATGGTAGTTGGAGCAACCTGGCACAGGAAGAGGTTGCAGGACCCTGGTTTGGTTGAACAGGGAGTTTAGTTTGAGTGTTGTCTGTACATAAATAAACAATATTTTCAAAATCCTAAAAATTTAAAAATTTAAAACCAAAAATATGTTTTTAGTTTGTTAAAATTTGAAAAACCAAAAATATGTTGTTTTTAATTTTGTTTGAATGTATGTTGATTGAAAACGCCGAAACCCTTACGGCTGAACAAACATGATTACTTTTATCAGATTGAAAAACGGTTTTCAAACTGTTAAGATCAATGGGTTGTAAATCATGGGGGTATGTATATTTTCTGCAAATCAGAGCACTTTTAGCAGAAAATGGATGGCGAGACAAAGCTATCAGTGTTGGTTGTCAAATTTTTCTTTAAATGATTTTGCATTTTAGGGGGAGAAATATTGTTAGAAAATACAAAAACATTTGAAAAATTTGAAAAAGTCAAAAACATGATAAAATTCAAAAATTTGAGTTTTTGCGTAAAAAGAGGAAATGATAGTACATCAGTAGACAGTTACAGTATGCTAAAGAAATGGAATGATTAAATAGCGTTAAACAGTCTCACTGATGATATGCCGATAGGTTTTTATACATTTAGTAAACTTTTTCGGGATATAAACCTAAATTCACACTTGCTTATTTCGTGGGGAACATTACTTGGATATATAGGTAACCCCTGAAATCTCGTTTGAAAGGTTTTGTATTCTGATATACAGGTTTTTATACTCAATGATGTCTGGGGTATTATTCCAGGACTTCTGCTGAATGGAAGTTCTGACCTAGTCCTCGAATAATACTTTCCGCATATGCTTAAAACATAGCATCGCCCTCAGCCTAACTGATAAGACAATAAAATTGCTTAGCAATGCTGTTGTAAAAAAGATCCTCTAAAGGGGACACACCCAAGTTGAGTCATGATCTCTCTGCTGAACGGTAGTTCTGACCTGAGCTCTCATGATTCTTCATAATTTATTAACCCCTTACAGATATCATTTGTGTTATAATTGCCTGTAAGACTGAATATTGGGATCTGGATACGAGAGTATATTCAAGAGGTGGGACACATGAATGAGTTTAAGTTCTTAATACATCTAATTCGTATCCTGAATCAGTTGAAATTTGTGTGAAAATTTAAGTGGATCAGTATATCGACAATCTAAGTGAATTGTTTAATTCTTAAAGTGAAATTAAGCTCAACGGTACTTGTGACTTGTCAAAAACTGATATGATCCTCTGTCGCATACTCAAACAAAAATATTGTCTGTAAATATGTTTGTATATATTTCTTTACTGCTTTATATTTTCAGAAAATACAAAAAGATTTTGATTTCTGCTTTATTTTCGACAACTGATATCTAAGTGCTGAGTTTCAAAATCTAAGTAAGTTGATCGTGTTTCTGAAAATAAAACAAGTTCATTAATTTGAAACTTGAAGTTTTAAAATAAAAAATTCAAAAACAGTTTGTGATATCTCCAAGGTCATTAAGTTGGACTTGGATGATTAACTGTGAGGGAGTTGGTTTCTTTAATACTGCTAAATCTATACAGTTTGTTGATAGGGGGAGTGGATTAGAGAAGATTGATTGAAAATTCAAAATGCTGTTACTTATAAATGTTTGAGTGATTGCAGATGAGATTCCAGACTACGATCCCGAGAGCAGAGTCTAAGGGGGAGTCTGAAGACAAGCTGAAAGTTAGGAGGAGCTTGTAGCTGAAAAGAGAGGTGTCGATCCCTAAAAGCACGGAAGCTTGACGAAAGGGGGAGCCTGCTGATGATAAAGTTGTTGATGATAGAAAAGAGAAGTGATGGATGCTTACAATGTTACAATCTGAGTAAGGATGCAGAATGATCAAGACTGAAGAAGGTGTCATAACAGAGAATAGTCACTGAAGACTTCGTCAATATCCAAGGGGGAGTCTGTTAGTGCACTATGTCTATTGACTTCGTCTTGTATTGAGTCTAGGATTTGAATTGTTAGATTAGATCTTGTTATACGAGAGTATAGGAGATTTTAGAGTATGTTTAAGGTAATTTAGCTTGAAAGTGATGATTTACCTTGAAAATGTCATTTGACAATTTCAAGCTAAATCAAGATTTACCTTGAAAGTGTCATGTGTCATTTCAAGCTAAATCAAGATTTACCTTGAAAGTGGCATGTCATTTCAAGCTAAATCTCTTCACTATATATGCCATTCAAGCTAAATCATTTGTGAGTTTCAGAAAGTTTGGAGCTTGGTGCTTAGAGAGAGAAAGTAGAGAGAGAAATTGCTCTAGGTGATTCACGGTTCTTGTACGATTTCAGATTTATCAAAGAATCACGTTTATATTACGTTGTGTGTACTAGGTCACGTTCGTGTACGGTTTCCGCACGTTTCACGTTCGTTTAGCAATCGTTTCGGAGTCAAAACCGGTCCTACAGTTATTGTATAGGGTAAGGTTATTGTAAAAAAGGTTAAAAGTGTGAGAAATGTGAGAAATATTGTGGAGATGACATGTGTCCTCAATATAAATTAATTCAAAAGGGTAAACAAGTAATTTTATCATTAATTCAATTAATTTAAAACTTTCCATAACCGCCACATTAATTATAGGAACATGATTTTTTTAAAAAGATCTCTAAAAAAACACTACGAATAACACTGCAACCACCATTCAGCACATATATAACACCA
Organism: Helianthus tuberosus; assembly: GCA_030545235.1. Lineage (NCBI taxonomy): Eukaryota > Viridiplantae > Streptophyta > Magnoliopsida > Asterales > Asteraceae > Helianthus > Helianthus tuberosus. The sequence continues at coordinate 22,196,224 of CM060370.1, read as the reverse complement.
TTCAATAATTATATAACACCATTCAATAAGTATATAACACCATTCAATAAGTATATAACATCATTTTAAAGATCTCTGTAAAAACACTACGAATAACACTGCAAACCCACCATTCAGCACATATGTAACACCATTCAATAATTATATAACACAATTCAATTAGTGTATAACACCATTCAATAAGTATATAACACCATTCAATTATTATATAACACCATTCAATAATTATATAACACCATTCAATAAGTATATAACACCATTCAGCACATATATAACACCATTCAATAAAGTATATAACACCATTCAGCACATATATAACACCATTTAATAAAGTATATAACACCATGCAGCACATATATAACACCATTCAATAAAGTATATAACACCATTCAACACATATATAACACTATTCAATAATCATTACATCTCTGTATCATCTTTTTCTCCACTGCCGGCACCACCACTGCTGCTCCGCCGCTGCCGTCGTGTAGAGGTGGCCAACCACCTAACACCACCTTGCTGGATGTCTTTTTATCGCTCAAACCAAACCACCGGAAACCACCTTGCCGGAACCCTTGCCCCTTCGGACACCCAAACCACCGCCGGAACGACACAGCTGTCGCCGCAGTCATCGGAAAAACGAGAAGGGGGCGCTGTTCCGTCCGAAAACCACCTTATCTGATTTAGAATATTATCTGATTTCAAATTCACATATTGATGATGATTGATGATGGTTATGATGATTCGAATTCTGGAAGAAGGAGGAGGATGATTCGAATTCTGGAAGAAGAAAGAGAATTCGTATTTTTAGGGAATTGATTTACAGTTTTCTATTTTCAGGTGGATATAAAAGACACAATTGCCCCTACACTTTTCAAAGTAGTCCAAACTAATAAAACATTTTACAATTTGGTCTCTATTGATCTCAACTATTAGATCAAGAGATCTAATGGCTAAGATTCTTTCTTACCCTTCTCACACTTTTGGTCTTTTTTACAGGAACCTCAATCTATATATATAGGGCTGTCAATGAACCAAACGTTCAGCGAACAATTCGTGAACCGTTCGGCGGGAAGTTCGTTTAATAAACGAACGAACATGAACAAGAAATTTCGTTCGATTAGTTAAATGAACGAACATGAATAGAGGTCTCGTTCGTTCGATTGTGTTCATGAATGTTTGGTAAGGTGTTCGTGAACGTGTTCGTGAACATTCGTTGATTTGCTTTCGTTTATGTTCGTATGTCTGTGTTTTAATTGAAGATCTTTATACTTTCTTATATTTTATTTGTACTTTTTATATTATTAAACTTTTATTTATTTTATTTCCCTAACAATGAAACTAGGAAACCCACTTTCACCTTGTATATGCATCATTTCCCTTTCATTTCTCATTATTTAAATCCACGAATACGATCGACCTCCGTTCCACAATAAGGGATTCAAGTTCGAGTGCTACTCTCTGGGCCATCTATCTTTATCCTTCGTCGAGTTCGCCAAATTTATTTATGTTCGTGAACCGTTCACAAACACGCTCATTTCCTTAATGAACGAACACAAACATAAAATCTTGTTCGGTAAGTCTTCATGAACCGTTCGTGAACACATTTATTTCCTTAACGAACAAACACGAACAAGGCCTTGTTCATGTTCGTTCAGTTCGTTTACAACCCTATATATAGGAACAGAATCATGAGAGAACGCCTCAAAGTGTGAGAACGGGGAGAACGATTCTAAGCCACAAGATCTTAGCGGTTTGTGGTTGAGATTGATGATGGGGCATTTTTGTAAATAATAGGTGCCTTGGAACTACCAGGAGGGGTAAAATAGGAAGATTCAAACAAAGGTGCACATGCTAATCACATGCCATTTTCCCCCATCATATTTAAACGACAATAACTTTTTTATACGTGATTATTTTTCGAAGAAAATTATGAAACGCCCTCACACGTAATAACTTAAAAACGATGCAGCGGAAAAAGAGCCTTACAAAAAATTCTTTCTCTATTAGACACATTTCTTACATGAAGGCTCAAATACAGAATGATAAACGTTAACTAAAAGAAACATACAACATTCACTTTCAATTAACACTTTAATCCGTCACATAATTAAAGCTATGTGACCGTTCTTTTCCGTACAATCCTTGCTCTCGACTCGATCTATGTCCGCTTCTCTTCGTTTGTGGTAGAAGAAATCTGTGTAGTACCTGTGGACATCACATACAACTTAACCATTAGTCGTTAACAACATCATACAACATTATTCTCAAGTAATTTAATATCAAATATCATTCAACAATATAAACTTTGATTCATTCAACTATCCTCTCGTATTTTTTCATTCCGAGTTCGACTTCGATACCTCATGAACCCTATGTTCTTTTACCTGCATTACATTTCAACTTCAAGGCACACCATTAGCAAACATCAATGCCCAAACATAATGAAACCATTCCTTCACACATTTATAACATCTCGCATTAATATATGTATACTAATTCCTACGTGCATTCATAACATATTACATCCATACATGCATACATTCAAAAATCATACATGTACACAAAACATATACACCTACATATATACGCACATATTCGTACATGCATACATACATATGTACAAGCTCTTACATACTACTTACATTCCCATATAATTTTACTAACATATCCTAGTCACAAACATCCATATAAATAAGTCTCATACGTACAAACTTAGGTGCATGTTCATTTCTAGTAATGCTTACCTATGGATTCCGTCACTAACATGTAGGTAGATCTATTCACATAGATATCTCCAAACTTATTTCTTTCCCACACATACTTTGAGTGAACGTTCTTGCTCATGAGTGGACATTTCAACTGTTGAGTGAACATTCTTGCTGATGAGTGAACGTTCCAACTGTTGAGTGAACATTTTGCTGACGAGTGAACGTTCCAACTGTTGAGTGAACATTCTTGCTGACGAGTGAACGTTCCATCTGTTGAGTGAACATTCTTGCTGACGAGTGAATGTTCCACTTGTTGAGTGAACATTCTTGCCAAAACGAACTAGAAAAAAAATAAGATTTGCCAGCTAACTGGCTCTCGCGGGGCGCGACATCTGTCGCGTTGCGCGACGGTGAAACTGAATTGCTGTCGCGTAGCGCAACAGCCCTATTTCAATAGAATACTTCCCTTTGTTGCTGCATAAAGTGCCCAGCTATGTTTTCAACCAAAACTCAACTTGAAACTTACATAACTTTTGAGCTAAGCGTCCGTTTTGTGTAATTCTTGTTTCTGTGCGTCCGTAATTTAATTATGGATTCGTTCACCATCCTAACTCACATCAAAAGCTGAATTATAAGAAAAAGGCTTAAAGATCCTCCATGCCATTATTCGACCCGTTCGATTCCACCATTTTATTTTCGACGTAACTAGCTACTTTCAGCCCCTACAATCATTCATACCTTAGTATTTCCATTTATTAATTAATCATACATGACCTTCTCACATTTATAAGCATTAAATAACTCCCTATACATACTAATAAGTGAGTCTGAATTCACTTACCTTGAGCGTCCGTTTTCGCATTCGCTTCCTTGTCTCTTCTTGACCCATTAGCCTTTCTTGCTTGAGTCAATTTCCACATGATACCTAATGCTTTCATGTCACCGCAATCACATCCTTGTTAGTATACATGATTTTACATATAAATGATCATGTCGAATGCATAACTCGCATTTGACTTTCATAGTCAAGTCTAACAAACATAAGGCATACACCCAAAATCACATATTTTCAAACTCATACAATCCATCATGTTAGCGCATAAAACGCATATTAATTTAACACATACCATATGACGTTCTAAGATCTTCTATTTGTGACAAAATTCTAGCTATGCCCTTTAGGTGCAGTTGACTTTCAAAAGTCAACGGTTTAATGTATAAACTTTTGACTTAACCTCATATATTCGCGACATCATATTAGGCTATACATATGACACTATATACATTTTATACTTATGATGCAAATGTACTTACAACCACATGATCACATAATCATACACGCACACACTTCTACTCACACATACTTTCATTTCATTACACTCACGTTCTTGTTAGCATATGAAATTATACATGAGAACAACCATATTAATTCACATTTCATATTCGGCTTCCATTAATCATTTCAACAAGCATATGGTACACTCATGGTGAGATACTCATTTAATCACATGATCACTTGTTTACATGTACACACCATACTAGAAACCTCCATAATTCTACACTTGCACCATGATCCATACTTAGCAACGAACTATATCTAAACTCAATTCTCATGTTAATTTACTATCAAACGCCTCTTTAACACATTCCATATCTAACTACCACTTTCTTGCATACAACTTCACCTTCGAAATTCACCTAGTCATTTCATCGAACACTTGGCACGCGTACAAGTTTTTCTTTTAACATAATGTACAAGTAACCTTCATACTTTTCTTCCTAGTTCTTGCTTTCAATCATCCAAACTACAAATAACAATTCATTTTCATATCATGTTCAATATAACTAACAAGTTGGTCACATACAACATAACATATCAAGAATCAAACAAAGGTTGGACATGGGTGATATACCCATGTCGCCATTCCATCATCCATGGTGGGTTTCACCTCCAAACACCTAATTGAACAAAATCATGCATAACACATGTTCCTTATGGTGATCCTAGCACATAATAACGCTTAATTTCATACTAATTCGTGGATTGATCGAAAACCCACTTCTTACAAAATCACCAAATCAGAATTTACAACTTACCAAGTGGTTTATAGAGCTGAGTGATCGAGAATCCTTGTTCATGCAGTAGATTTGGGCTGAAACTCATTTCAATTTTGATGGTTTCTTGAGGGTTAGGGTTTTGACCCCTCACCCCTTCTACTGATCGAAGTCACGCACGCACACACGTTGTGTGTGTGTGATATTTTGTTTTAATAATTTAAGTTTCCATTTTGGCACCCTAAGTCCCTCAAGTTTAACATACCATCGTAATTGCCACAAACTTCATTCATTTACTTATTTATTAGACATTTAACTAGGCTTAATAACTTAGTTATTGTACTTCATCTAATTACACAAGGTAACCTACTAACGAATTTAATAATTCGAGTTTTGGGGTGTTACAAGTCTACCCCCCTTAAAGGAGGTTTCGTCCCCGAAACCTTGCTCATTTCCACTTAACATTGAATACCTTTTCTTCCCGCCCCATTAACTAGGTCGTGAGTCCATTCCGGTGACGATCTTTAACCATGAGAACCCGACCCAGAGTTCTTAACAGTCTCATTTTCATTGTTTAATGCTAGTTTCTTGCAAACATAAACATAATTGTACGTCCCATCCCTATCAAACAATACCTACCTTCGTTTTTCGGTTATTATTAACCCATCAACTGGCACGTTTAGGGCACATCCCCTAAAATTTATTTCCTTAGATTTCGGATTCCTACCATTAGGTTGGTCTTTAGTGATCATCATCACACTCTCATCCATTGCAATCCGTTACATCGAGTCATTACTTTCACACTTTCCTCATTACGCTTTCTACATCATATTGACCCGTTTTTAACAGATCAACTACACACACTTTACGTTTCCGTCCTTTAACAACTTCTTCTAAAATTTTCAGCTCATCGCAGTATCGTACTTAAACTAGAGTGTGCGCAAGCTTGTAATGGACTAAAGAGTCTAATGCCGTGATTTACAACATAGCAAAACGAAGTCTATATGAACTTACTGATACATTTCACCGTTAGTATTAGATCTTATAAATCTCATTCATACCTGGAGTTTTATTTCTACCTTCTTACTCATACACGCACTGCTTACTACATAAGCCTAAACTAAAACTCATTCTTACTCAACTTCTAAAAGCCAACCCTTCCTTTTCACAACACATTCTACGCTACCTTATTTCGTACGGAAATTAAAACATTAGTGCGTTTGACCTGTTCAAAACAGATCAATACGTGACTATTTCTTAATATACCATTTATTGTTGTTTGACCCGTTCACGACGGGTCAATACATAAGCGTTCTTTCTCAATTCTTTAGCTTGTTTGTCAAATTCTGCAGTTTGATTTTTCAAAGTCAAACTTCCACTTCTTTCTTATAATAAATACACACAACGAAGTACACGTTTGTACTTCTCGTCAATTCAAGCATACATACAATTTCATCGCTTCATGTTCCAATGCTTCTTACAAATACTTGTCCTTTTCATTAAAACTTAAGCCTTTTGTCCGGGTCATAACCCGTCATTTACTTTGACTCTCAAGGGTTGAGTACTAACGTATTTCACGCATGTAACTTATCCAACGTTTATTTCTCACTGCTAAAGCTTCTTGCCTCATCAACCGTTTTCAATGATTTATACTTACTTACTTAATGGACCAAACTACTATATCTTATTCTATTATTACTTACTCTATTATTAACAATTCATCTTCATTCGGCTCTTCAAAAGTCAAACTATGATTACTTCCTTACCTGCATTTTATTACTTGCCTTATTAATTATTATTTTACTCTATTCGACTTTTCGGAAGTCTAATTTGTAAATACATTCTTACATATGCAAATCAATTATTCTATTCTGACACATCCATCTCTAGTCAAGTCATAAGTTCCTATTAAAGCATAACCCTTTTTATACATACCTGACGCAAGTAAAATCCATTGATTCGTTATTCATACCTTACGATGGTCATTTCTTTCCAACTTGTGACATTGCATACCCATACATTATGCTCACCTATAAGTTTAAAATTTGACAATTCAAAACATTAAATACCGGGTTCAAAGGGAAATCACCATTTGACCCGTATCACACATTTTTCCTTTCAACCATTTCTTGCATACGTATATTTGCATACATATATAGAAGTTTAAAACATAACTTGGATAATATCCGTTTTAAAGAAAATTTACTTGTCTAATTCGTACTTACTTACAAATTTGGACTTTTCATTCTTATCATTCGTTCATACTTGTTTGATCTGTAATTTCTTACGGATTCAAACTTTTCATTCTACTTTTCATTCCTTTCTATGTTTTGAATCCGCCTCGCGGGTTCTAACATATCATTCATATCCTTCATTCTTTCTATGGTTCGAATCTGTCTTGCGGATTCCGACATATCATTCATACTTTCTTTCGTATTTAGTACTCTCAATTTCTTGAGAGTCCTACTACTATTTTTACCTACATGTCCAACTAATACCCAATTCGTCCGGACACACCTGCAACAATTACCACGGTCTCACGAACGTCATATGTTTCTTGCGTACTGGCCAGGTATGCAATTCACATACCAGTTTCGTGTCTTCGAGTAACCATCACCTTATGTCCGAAGAATTAGGTTTCGGCACGTGTAACATTTTCAAAACTTCTTTTCCATAACATTATTATCTTTCATTTAAATGTTTCCTTCCCTAGATAGGTTTTACCATTACATGTACCCACAAATTGAGTCTACGTACCTGGGATCATTTTGTCTTATTACATGCCTTGGTGTCGATCCTACATGCCTTGGTGTCGATCCTAGACCGCATTCGCGGATCATCCTCTCCAAACCACTGTGCTTACCTTACACATAACATATTGTTAGTTTTCTTCATATACATACTTAAATATATACTTACATTCGCTTCTACCTTTAGATCTTGATCGAGTTTTGGATTGTACATGTTCCTGGTCACAAGAGCACACAGGTTTGAGTTCAAGTATTTACCTCTTCATACTTGATTTCTCTCAAACCAGGGCTCTGATACCAACTTGAAACGCCCTCACACATAATAATTAAAAACGATGCAGCGGGAAAAGAGCCTTAAAAAAATTTCTTTCTCTATTAGACACATTTCTTACATGAAGGCTCAAACACAGAATGATAAACGTTAACTAAAAGAAATATACAACATTCACTTTCAATTAACACTTTAAGGCGTTACATAATTAAAGCTATGTGACCGTTCTTTTCCGTACAATCCTTGCTCTCGACTCGATCTATGTCCGCTTTTCTTTGTTTGTGGTAGAAGAAATCCGTGTAGTACCTGTGGACATCACATACAACTTAACCATTAGTCGTTAACAACATCATACAACATTATTCTCAGGTAATTTAATATCAAATATCATTCAACAATATAAACTTTGATTCATTCAACTATCCTCTCGTATTTTCTCATTCCGAGTTCAACTTCGATACCTCATGAACCCGATGTTCTTTTACCTGCATTACATTTCAACTTCAAGGCACACCATTAGCAAACATCAATGCCCAAACATAATGAAACCATTCCTTCACACATTTATAACATCTTGCATTCATATATGTATACTAATTCCTACGTGCATTCATAACATATTACATCCATACATGCATACATTCATAAATCATACATGTACACAAACAAATACACCTACATATATACGCACACATTCGTATACACACACATACATATGTACAAGCTCTTACACACCACTTACATTCCCATATAATTTTACTAACATATCCTAATCACAAACATCCATATAAATAAGTCTCATACGTACAAACTTACGTGCATGTTCATTTCTATTCATGCTTACCTATGGATTCCGTCACTAACATGTAGGTAGATCTATACACATACGTATCTCCAAACTTATTTCTTTACCACACATACTTTGAGTGAACGTTCTTGCTCATGAGTGAACATTTCAACTGTTGAGTGAACATTCTTGCTAATGAGTGAACGTTCCAACTGTTGAGTGAACATTCTTGCTGACGAGTGAACGTTCCAACTGTTGAGTGAACATTCTTGCTGACGAGTGAACGTTCCTGCTGTTGAGTGAACATTCTTGCTGACGAGCGAACATTCCAACTGTTGAGTGAACATTCTTGCTGAAACGAACTAGAAAAAAATAAGATTTGCCAGCAAACTGGCTCTAGCGGGGCTCGACATTTGTCGCGTTGCGCGACGGTGAAACTGAATTGCTGTCGTGTAGCGCGACAGCCCTATTTGGACAGAATACTTCCCTTTGCTGCTGCATAAAGTGCCCAACTATGTTTTCAACCAAAACTCAACTTGACACTTAAATAACTTTTGAGCTAAGCGTCCGTTTTATGTAATTCTTGTTTCTGTGCGTCCGTAATTTAATTACGGATTCGTTCACCATCCTAACTCACATCAAAAGCTGAATTATAAGAAAAAGGCTTAAAGATCCTTCATGTCATTATTCGACCCGTTCAATTCCGACATTTTATTTCCGACGTAACTAGCTACTTTCAGCCCCTACAATCATTCCTACCTTAGTATTTCCATTTATTAATTAATCATACATGACCTTCTCACATTTATAAGCATTAAATAACTCCCTATACATACTAATAAGTGAGTCTGAATTCACTTACCTTGAGCGTCCGTTTTCGCATTCACTTCCTTGTCTCCTCTTAACCCGTTTGTCTTTCTTGCTTGAGTCCATTTCCACATGATACTTAATGCTTTCGTGTCACCATAATCACATCCTTGTTAGTATACATGATTTTACATATAAATGATCATGTCGAATGCATAACTCGCATTTGACTTTCATAGTCAAGTCTAACAAACATAAGGCATACACCCAAAATCACATCTTTTCAAACTCATACAATCCATCATGTTAGCGCATAAAACGAATATTAATTTAACACATACCATATGACGTTCTAAGATCTTCTATTTGTGACAAAATTCTACCTATGCCCCTTAGGTGCAGTTGACTTTCAAAAGTCAACGGTTTAATGTATAAACTTTTGACTTAACCTCATATATTCGCGACATCATATTAGGCTATACATATGACACTATATACATTTTATACTTATGATGCAAATGTACTTACAACCACATGATCACATAATCATACACGCATACACATTTACTCACACATACTTTCGTTTCATTACACTCACGTTCTTGTTAGCATATGAAATTATACATGAGAACAACCATATTAATTCACATTTCATATTCGGCTTCCATTAATCATTTCAACAAGCATATGGTACACTCATGGTGAGATACTCATTTAATCACATGATCACTTGTTTACATGTACACACCATACTAGAAACCTCCATAATTCTACACTTGCACCATGATCCATACTTAGCAACGAACTATATCTAAACTCAATTCTCATGTTAATTTACTATCAAACGCCTCTTTAACACATTCCATGTCTAATTACCACTTTCTTGCATACAATTTCACCTTCTAAATTCACCTAGTCATTTCATCGAACACTTGGCGCGCATACAAGTTTTTCTTTTAACATAATGTACAAGTAACCTTCATACTTTTCTTCCTAGTTCTTGCTTTCAATCATCCAAAATACAAATAACAATTCAATTTCATATCATGTTCAATATAACTAACAAGTTGGTCACATACAACATAACATATCAAGAATCAAACAAAGGTTGGACATGGGTAACATACCCATATCGCCATTTCCATCGTCCATGGTGGGTTTCACCTCCAAACACCTAATTGAACAAAATCATGCATAACACATGTTTCGTATGGCGATCCTAGCACATAATAACGCTTAATTTGATACTAATTCGTGGATTGATCGAAAACCCACTTCTTACAAAATCTCCAAATCAGAATTTACAACTTACCAAGTGGTTTATAGAGTTGAGTGATCGAGAATCCTTGTTCATGCAGTAGATTTGGGCTGAAACTCCTTTCAATTTTGATGGTTTCTTGAGGGTTAGGGTTTTCACCCCTCACCCCTTCTCCTGATCGAAGTCACGAACACATACACCTTGTGTGTGTGTGTGTAATCTTTTGTTTTAATAATTTAAGTTTCCATTTTGGCACCCTATGTCCCTCAAGTTTAACATACCGTCATAATTGCCACAAACTTCATTCATTTACTTATTTATTAGACATTTAACTAGGCTTAATAACTTAGTTATTGTACTTCATCTAATTACACAATGTAACCTACTAACGAATTTAATAATTCGAGTTTTGGGGTGTTACATTACACCATAAAACTCAGCGTTTTTTTATCTTTCCAACGAGTATACTATTGATATACTTTTCGAAAAAAAACTAACTGGGTTTTATGGAGTTTTTCTGAACTGGGTGTTTTATGGCGTTTTTGACTATGTATTTTCATGGCGTTTTTCTGAACTGAGTGTCTTATGACGTTTTTAACTGAGTTTTTTCATGGCGTTTTTTCTGAACTAGGTGTTTTCTGGCGTTTTTAACTGGATATTTTCATGCCGTTTTTCTGAATTGGGTGTTTTTATGGCGTTTTATTTGAACACCCAGTTCATGTGAGTGGGTTTTTTTGACAATATTACCCCTTAGTGTAATTTAGCATCAATGCCATATGTCACCACCAAAATCGTTTTCACCGTTCTCACATTTTTCACCGTCCTCTCTAAATTCTGGCCCTATATATATATATATATATGTGTGTGTGTGTGTGTGTGTGTTTATAACATTAATTTTTTTTCTTTTTTTTTAATGTAAAATAAGTTTTGGATTAAAATGACAAGTTAATAAGTTTATAACGAAAATGCCAAAAATATCTGATGCGTGTGAAGTGTTATATATATTAGGTGTATATTTTAAGCCCCTTTAACACTTTTTAATCAAGTTTTAAATTTATAAAACACGATATTTACTAACACTAGACACACATATGGGCAAGTGCACCCATCGTGAGCGTAGTATAGTGTTGGTAAGATACCGAGGTCGTCCAAGGACACAAGAGCTTTTAGTACCGGTTTATCCTCAACGTCTAATCAAATCAAAAAGTTTAGAAAAATGTTTTAAACTAAGAAAAATAAAAACTAACTAAAATGCTGAAAATTAAAAATAAAAGAAAAACAGATAGACAAGATGAATCACTTGGTTCCGACTCGTATCTAGTGTAACCTTTGATTATTTCCTCACTTTTGCACTATTTTAAGAGATTATCTTAGTTATTGTAGTAGGCCCCTCTTTTGAAGGTGACGTTACCCTCACCCCAGTAGTTTGAGTCAGCAAGGATACAATCCTAAAAGGGTGGATTATTGGAAGATAATTAATTAAGTTATTAATGCAAATTATGGTAGGCCCCTCTTTTGGAGGTGACGTTACCCTCGACTAAGTAGTCTGAGTCAGCAGGGATACAGTCCTAAATAGCCGGGTTATAGTATTAATAGTAGTTAACTTATGAGGGGGTCAAAGAGTTTGGACCCCCGCCATCCAATACCGTTAAGTATTGAAGGAGGTCCTACTAAATTTGACCCAGGTCCATTGCAGGACCTCTAAACGCTGAACAATGGCAAGACCTTTACCAAACCGTTCCCTTAACCCCCGACCAGGTAGCCAACATACCTCCATATAGACCGTGGAGATATGAATGGTGAAAATCTTTTATTTTATATAGACAGTAAAATAATTTCAAGACACCACGGACAAACGATAAGAAAAGATCACCTTCAACATAAGCAACTAGTTATTAAAGTCATTAATACGAAACCAAATAAAAAGTGCAAAAAGATTAGAAATAAAAAGTATTACACTAGACACTTTGTCTTCACCAAGTGATGTAAGAGACTTAGGCAAACATGGCCTTGATTGTCAAGAACTCTTACGATCAATCTTGGATCCCGAGACGACTCACACACTCTACGATGGACAATGGATGATGGTGGTGGATGATGGTGTTATGGTGGTGGTGGGTGGTGGGTGAAGTGTGAGAGAGGTGGTGTGCCAAGGGATGGTTTGAGCTTTAGCCAAGCACTTCTATTTATAGGCTGAACAGAAGCTCGGGCACGGCCCGTGTCCAGTGGGCACGGCCCCGTGACCACATCCTTCTCTTTCTTCATTTAATGCAGTTTTGTCTTTTTAGTTGACCACGCCCCCGTGTCCGCTGAGCACGACCCCGTGGTGCAGAAGAATCTTTGTACTATGCAGATTTGCTGGATTGTGCGAATCTTATAGTTACCACGGCCCCGTGTCCGCTGAGCACGGCCCCGTGGTGGGCAATAGAAGCTTCTACCACTTTGTCTTTTCTGCTGACACTTGGGCACGCCCCCGTGCTGGCTGAACACGGGGCGTGTTCAGGATTCTGATCTCTTGTTTTGCTTGGGAAGATGCTGTCGTGGGGTCGGGCATGTCACGTCTTGTTCCTTTTCTTGTATTTATGTTAGATTTTGATGTCTTTTTGCTTCTTTTGTTAATTTGAGCTCATTTAATCCTGAAAATACAAAAGGAAGACAAAAGCACACTTTTTCCAACATTAGTACTAAAAAAGGGTTAGTTTTATGTCTCATTTGATGAAATTTATATGTTGCATTTTTAACACATCAATATCCCTGGTTAAAACTGGGGTTTTTAGACGTAATTAGGCAATGTGATCAAAATGGCAAAAAAATGAAAAAATAAGAGACTTAGAGGAGGAAAAAAAACTATTTGGATTAAGATGATAATTTGAGAGAAAACTCAGAGACTAAAATGACAATTTACTCAATTAGTTTATGTCAAAATATAATCATATGCACCCGCAAAAAATCTGAGAGTGAAGGTACAAAATGGTCAAATTTGCAAAAAAAAAAGGGGGGGGGGGGGGAATTTAGAGTAGTGGTGCACAAAAAACCCGGACCCGAAAAAAAAACCCGGAACCGGGTATTATAAAACCCGGGTTTTTTATACCCGAACCCGACCCTACCCGTAGGGTAGGGACCGGGTATGCATATTTGATCTAAAACCCGAACCCGGAACCGGTTTTTTTTTTATACCCGGTTTATACCCGAAACCCGGTTTTATAAATACCCGAACCCGGAACCGGTTTATACCCGAAACCCGGTTTTAAAAAAACCCGATTTTGATGTAATCTTGTTTAATTATGTATGCATTAAGACTTCTAGTTCTTATGATTTTACAAAATTATGTATGCACTTTGATGTAATCTTGTTTAAGTATTAGGTTTCTAGTTCTTATGATTTTTCGGCCCAACATGCAATTGCTTGAGTATATCTTTCATGGCCCAAAAACAAATTGTTTTCACGGTATCATCACTACCCTCCTAGAAAAACGACTTGTCCTCACTCCTCAAGTCGAAGGAAGGAAATTGAGCTGTCAACAGATCATAATTCTCCCAAGTTGCTTCCTACAGTGGACGATGCTGCCAAGAAATAAGCAATTTCAGCACTTGTTTACCAGCTTCAATAACCCAGCGATGGTCTTATGGGTCCATGAATCCATGGTGGGTCAAGAAGTAGTTTGGAACTGGGCTGGTGGTGGACAAATTTCATATTGATGGGATCGTGATATTCTAGTGAGCTAAGGTTTTGGATATATCATTGAGGCCAGGTTGTTAAACTCTATACTTGTCATTAGTGGTGCACAAATCGGGTTTTTTTAATACTCGGTGCGGGTTTTTTCCCAACCCGATGCATACCCGAACCCTACCCGATGAATACCCGAACCGGACCCGAACCCGGAAATAGGGTATTATAATACCCGGGTTTTATAAAACCCTACCCGAACCCGGGTATATAGGGTATACATTTTTTGTAGAGAACCCGGACCCGGACCCGACCCGGTTTTTAAAAAAACCCGATTTTGTAAAACCCGATCCTACCCGAACCCGATCCTACCCGAAACCCGGTTTTTAAAAAAACCCGATTTGTGCACCACTAATTTAGAGGCCCCAGAAGGGAGATCCCTTCCGCGGTCAGGGGTACCGTGCAACTACCCTTTTTAACCACCACAAGTGGCCTAGTGGTGGAGTGACTTGGGTTCTCCAATGGAGACCCAAGTTCAATTCCCATTAGTGTCACTTTGGTGGCCACCGACACCCGCTTTAAGTCGGACCGAGGACACTCGAGGTCTCGGGTTCGAAACATGTTTCTTACCCCTCTTTGATGGCTATGGGTATTTGCCGCCAGGGATCCTTGTCGGGTGGTGAACTGGGAAGGGAGATCCCTTCCGCGGTCAGGGGTACCGTGCAACTACCCCTTTTTTTTTAATTTAGAGGCCCCAGTTTAGACCATTGGGCCGCAATGTCCAAAATGCTAACTCTTGGCCCATGTTTTATAAAACTTGTAAAGATATATAAAATACATATATTTTTTTTAAAATGCCAAAAGACAATCGAGAGTGTAAGCCTATGGCATTATAGCCTAGTTGCATCTTGAAGGTGGGATAAGGCTTGGGGACCATGAGATCCTGGGTTCGATTCTCAAAAGGGGTTTTTTCCTAGACATGATCGGGTGGGTCTGCTCGATAGCTCGATGATACTCCAGTGGTCCGTCAGTGATCCAAATTTGTCATTCAAAAAAAAGTCGAGAGTGTAAGTTTTAGTTCGATTAGAGACGTATATGAAGCTATAAATATTAGCTTTTAGGATTTTAAGAACTCTATGAGGCAAAACAAATTCTCTTCGATTTTGGTTTTGTTTGCTTACCGTTTATATTATTCTAAATTGTCTATAAAACTAAATAGATTTACTAAATAAGATTTTCTCAATTAAGAAACAATTTAAGTTTCAAGAACATAATATGAGTATTAAGTAGTTTTTTTTTTTATTTGCAAATAAAAAGACGTGGGTTAGGCAATGATTTCATATAGGCACACCTGTATATAATGCGTATTAAATTGAGTATGATCGATGAGTTGACTAACACTCAATTGTTTTCCAACTTTAAAGAATTTGTTTAACATAAGGCCTGGGGTGGGCTTCCCACCACATAAGCTCAATAGCGCCTTTTGGCTCCCCACCCCCACCACGCCTCCGTTAAAGGAGGCGTTATCGATTGATTCCGCTAAAGGGTTAGAGCGCGTGAGAGGATGAAATCAAGGGCCCAACCAAAAGTCAACCAATCAACTTTTTTTTTATTTGTCTTTTTTTAATATAGTTAAAATGGTTTTTACAAGGGGCGTTATTCCACACCGTGTAAGTTAACGATAAAGTCTTATGCTTATGTGTCGCCTACGTGGCGCTTACATGACGTAATAAAGCCCCTAGGGCTTTAAACCACACCCTCAAACCTAAGTAATGCTCTATACATGTATATAGGCACACACACATGTATGTAATGCACTAATGCATGTTAATGAGTATGCTTGTTGAGTTTAAATTCTCACCCAACTTGCTAAAATAAGTAATATATTCTCTCTCTCTCTCTATATATATATATATTAATTTAATAAAGTTGATATATCTTTTCTTTTTTACAAATCTTGTTTTCTTTCCTATAGTAAAAATGAAAAGGAATATGAAAATCAGAAAATGTAAGTGATCATTTAGAAAAAATATACAATATTAAAAAATGAAAAAGAAAGCAATTGATAAAGTCAACAAATATAAAATAATCATTAAAATATGAAATACGTAAATTGATAAAGTCAACAAACATAAAATAATCATTAAAATACATATATTTTTTTGTTGATGACACAGAGGTGTCACTATCTAATATGAAGATATAACTTTTTTTTATTTCTGAATTTGGAGTTTTATGGTACATAGTAGTTAGAGATAGGGCTGCAAACGAAACGAACCGAACGAACACGAACAAAACCTTGTTCGTGTTCATTTGTTAAGAAATATATGTGTTCATGAATCGTTCACGAACACTTATCGAACGAGATTTTATGTTCGTGTTCGTTTGTTAAGGAAAGGAACTAGTTCGTTTGTGTTTGTTTGTTAATTTTAGGCAACGAACAAAAACGAACGTTGACGAACACAAATCAGCACAAATTAATGTTCATGAACACAAATGAAAACAAACGAACACAAACAATCGTTTATGAACTAAATATATAATACACTGACACTTATTAAATATTTAATTTGTCGAAATTTAAAAGTATTTAGATAAATATAAAAACTAAAAACACTAATGAACTATCGAACACAAACGAACACGTTCACGAACATACGAACACAACCTCCGTTCATGTTTGTTCATTTAACTAAACGAACGAAATTTCTTGTTCGTGTTCGTTTGTTTAATAAACGAACGAACACAAACAAACTTCCCGCCAAACGGTTCACGAATTGTTCGCCGAACATTTGGTTCGTTTGCAGCCCTAGTTAGAGATATTTATAATAAAAGAGAGTAATGCAACGTGCCCAAAGAAGTAAGAACTAAGAACACCTCTTGAGCCTATTCAATTATAGCTTATTGGTATCTTAGAGGTGAGATAAAACTTAAAGATTATTAGATCTTTGGTTTGATTCTCCTAACAGGGTTTTTCTCAGATTCATAGGTAGTGAAAATCAGTAAAAATCTACCAAAATGAACCCAATGAAAAAATTCTTAGATCCGCCACTGATGAGAGCTTCGCTTTGTTGCTCATACCATGATGAATGCTACTTAACATCCAAATCCACCACTTTCATGTTCCATATTGTTAACAAAAACATTTAAAAGTCTCCCTCTTACTCGTGCATCGCCTCCATTTATTCCCTCGAGACAATTAGTAACTCGATCATTAAGGTTAATGCCTTTCATTCAACATCTCATAGCTTGTAAAATCACGAAGGCACAAACCATGACATCAATGAGATTCGATAGCATGAAGAAGATAATATTGTAATGGATGAAAATGACGAAATTCAACAAAAGAAACCATCAAGGATCAATTTTTTAACACTCAACAATTCCTTCAGATATACCATTTAAAAGTTATAAAGGGTAAGGGGATCAAACAAATTCACAATTATATCAAGGCTCTTCTTAATTCCTTTAATGTTCAGCCCCACAAAGACACAATAATGAATTTATTTCAAAGTGCTTATGTCCCACATTGATCTTGTTGACCAATTTGTAACAAAACTATTTCAACTTTGTGTTGGTGGGACATTGATTATTTGCCTAAATATCCTCTAAGGGATGATTAACTATGTTTCTTGGACCAAAATCAATGGCTTCACATTAACAAGAATATGAGCCCAATAGTTTTCATCTACCATAACTAAATGATATAACGTTTATAAATCATCTTATTTTATTCTATATACATACAAACATAAGTTTCGTCTACAATGCTTTCGAGTGTGAAGGGGTATGGTCCTAAAAATCTGCGCCGACCAATTAGGTCGCGCACGGGACCATACTTCTATTACGTTAATCTGGCAACTTTCTTGACCTCGCGCCGACTAATTAGGTAAAACCTAGATCGCGCGCGAGGCCCAAGCAAATGTGAGGCCAGATTTCACACTTAGCTTCCTGGATGAAAAGCCTCACTTCCTGGGCCTTGCGCCAGTTACATGGGTTTACCCCAGATGTCGCTCGGAGGACAGAAGCGCAGGTCATTCTAGGGCAAGTACAAAAGGTACGAGTGGCAGAGCAGTGAACCAATGAGCGTCCAACGGGCTGTATCCTATCTTGCTCCACGATTAACGATCATGTAGGAGACAAGAAGGTACACAAGGACGCATACGTGGCACCAATCAGCGTACGTCGACACTTGCTCCACGATCTCCACTCAGCCGCTGATGACAGATAGACAACAAGGACAATGGTCAGGACACGTAGATCCATTCAACGTGCGCCAACTCCATCCTCTCCCAGAAGCACTAACGGTTGTGGCAGAGGGGACAAGACGGATATTCCTTGTTGTCGACCCAAGGCCCAAGGCCTATCAGCTCATCTCCTTCTACACTACTCTGGCTATAAATAGGAGCCTTCGCATACATGTTAAACCATTATGTTCCTTGCTCTCTCACTATTAATCACACACTTATTTCTTCAAAACGCATACTTATTCTCACGCCGGAGAGTGGTTAAGAGGAGAACACCCCCCCCCCCCCCTATTCCCATCCTCTTAACGAGCTTAACGGGGTGTTTAGTGTTTTGCAAGAAGATTTCGGTCACAACTTGGAGAAGACAAGAAGATTAACCTTATTTGTTGAGGCATATACCACAATTAATCACCATAATAGTTTGGTGTTTCTTCAGAGTGACTTTTGCGTCTTTTTATTCTTTTTTTTATTTTATTCCTCAACTTTTAGCATTGACACTTATAACTTCTTAACTTTTTAAAGACTTTTTAGTGAAGTTTTATGTGCTTATTTTTATGTATGTGTCAGTATAGATTCAAGTTGATTAATGTTTTGATGTAAGAGTCAGGTCAAATATAATACGTTTCCGTGCTTATTTTTGTGTACGTTTTCAGTTGGTCTACGTTTTGAAATAAATTTTGTTCGAAAATAGGTCGGGTCAAATATAATACACTTTTATTAGACGATATAAATTCGAGTTACTATAGGTTTCGACGCCGCCGCAACACGCCGTACCATTCTTTAACTTAAAAACATTATTTTCTTACGTGTTTATTTTTGTGTGCGTGTCAGTATAAATTCAAGTTTGTTTACATTTCGACGTAAATCTCTTTTGCAAATAAGTCGGGTCAAATATAATACATTTTTGTGCTTATCTTTTTGTATGTTTTTAGTTGGTCTACGTTTTTGCCTTTGTTTTATTTTTGGTTTATTAATGTTGCCCTTAACCTTTGACAACAGGATATGTGATCCTTGATCATATAATTTTCAGTTTTGAAGAACTTGTTTTGACATATATTTGGTATTCTTTTTAACAACTTATAAGTATTCTTTTTAACAACTTATAAATTTCAAAGTTATATGATTTGGAACTGGCAAATAAATGTAAACATAACAATATTCAAACATAAAAGAACAACGCCAAAGATAGTTAAAAGCTTAAAGTTTTATTTATTTAAAAACCCTTTGAAAGGTTGTCAAAATTACCTACCCAAGTTTCTACCAGCAAAACGTGGCCCGTCCACTTAGGTTGGCAAAGGGTGTCCATACTAATAGTTCATAAAGTGCAGGAAATAAAAGGCGAGGGGCATCAAAGGCTTCATCCTCCACAAACAGAAGGATCCATCCACCTTTGCTACCCCCTATTGTTCAAAGGATCAATGATCCTTAACCCTAAAAACTAATGTTTAGTTACAACCCCAAATTGTTCAAATCAAAATACCATTAACCAAAAACAACCACAAATCCTAAAAAAATGGGCTCCGACCTCGTCTATAACATCCATCATCGCCCATTTGTTGCAGCCTACTCCTTCACTGCGTCATCCACCTTAGCTTCACCGTTCCCACCAGCTGCTACCGCATCCTCAGGATCCTTACTGCCACTTCCACCAGCCTCAATGGTCAGCACCTCCTCAGGCTCCTCGTCATCCCCAAGCTCGTGAAGCCTTTGCCTCCAAGCAGCAATGTCCCATTCATCCCTGTTGAAGGAAGGATCAGCGACCTCTCTAGCCATCCGGAGCTTGATCTTGAGGGTCACAATAGCAGCAGATTTTTTGGGCTCATCTATGATCTCCAATCACTCCTTATTAGCAGTAATTTCAGCCAAGAGGATCCGCTTCTCCAAGCCTTTATTCTCCTTCTCCAGGTGGGAGATCCTTTTGTCCTTGGCAGCTGCCATGGTTTGGAGGTCCAGGATATGCTCCTCCGTATAAGCCAAGTGTTGGAATTGAAGGATTTGGATCTCAGCAAATTTCTGCAAGAAAAGGATACATTATTCAGAATCAGTGATCCTTAGACAAGATGCAGGATACATGATCCTTACCACGGAGACGGCTTCATGGAGCTGCTACTCAATCAGGGGGAGATCATCGGAGGGCTCACTGGGTTTCTTCCTTTTGCTTCCTGCTTTGGCCCGGGTGGTGGTGCCCTTGACCTCAGGAAGGCTTTGGCCTGCGGCCAGCTCCTTTTTGATGGACTTGGGGGAGACGATGCTTCAATGTCACTCACTCCGAACCGGGAGGCAGACTTGGATGACTTAGCAGCACCTACAAACATACAAAACAAATAAGTATTCATAATTTATTCTTTGTCAAATATTTACATGCATATATGGATACTTACTTGACATGGTGTAGAAAGTTGAGGAGGCTTCTTCTGAATCCTTTATCCTTGGTTGGTATGTTCTAACAGTTGAATCAAGATTCCAGAAGGCGGTGAGTCTTTCAAGTGTGGCAGGTGTGTCTTGTAAGCTTGATAAGGTAATAGCTGCATAAACAAGAAAAATAAGCATCAGTTATCCACTTCAGAAAAGAAAAGAACTCTTTGTGATCCTAGCCCAAGGATCCTATATCCTACCCTGGGTGTTCCATTTTTTGGGAAGATGATTTCCATTGGTAATGGAATCTCTCCTCACAAAAAAACTGATTTCTCCAATTGGTATCGTTCTTGGTGACTTTAAGGAGTGGATGGGGTTGTTGTGGCTTGGCTTTGAAGAGGAAACGGTAAGACACGTGGCTAACCAGGTTGTAAATATGGTTCAATTTAGAGAGCCCTAAATTTATGCTCTCATGCTCTATGATCTACTCGAGTGTGAAGAGGACTCTCCACAGCATCAACATGGCCTGTATGTAGCACAAGCCGGTTAGGGTAAAGAAGCTCTGTGTGAACGCCGGAAAAGGGTCGTTATAGCCAATCTAGAACGGGGCAGCAGGAAAGGTGATCCAGGCGTCAGACTTGCAATCACTCTTCATCGAAGAGTCAAAGGTCCTGAATATTGTTCCCTCAGGGAAGCAGTGGTGTAACTGATCAATTTCTGGATCAGTGAAGCGATAGAGTTCCAAGGAAGGATTTTTTTATAAGGCCCTAACTCCTCGGTGGGCTATTATTCTCGGGATCCTTAACTGGTGAGGACCGGGTGGTCATCTTTGCCATGGATTTTGAGTCGCAACCTCCGACCCCTGCCTCGGGAAGCGGGCGGTCGTGGCCTACTCAGAGATAGTGGTATCGGTGTTTATCATTAATTGGCAGCGGAATTTTCATCAGGACCGTAGTTAGGAAATATTTTATCAGAGTAAACACCACATTTTATATTAATAAACATAATGGGATAAAACCCATGTTTTCATTACAAACATGTTTATAGGAATAAATCCTATTTTATTGAATAAAACATTTCTCTTTATTTAGGTAACATTTATAGCCACATTTTTCCAAGCCTTCAGTGCTCTCCAGCTGGCTTCTATTTTGGCTTTCACATTTTGTTACCTGAAACGCGTTTAAAAACATTTGTTAGTGGAAAATACGGGTGAGTGAATCCCAGTTTAATCAAAAAGATTTTTATCAATTTACAGTATTGAGAGCGATTACAATGTTTACATCTACACAATTACTCATTCAGTACTGTCAATCCTGACTGGTGGGTCATATTACACATTGGCTATCTCGTTGTCCAATGGTAACGTGTTCCACATTTTGTATGCAAAACCCCAACATAACGATAGTAATTGAAGAATTACAAAGACTCAATCACTGCTAATCACATTGTAAAATATTTAAGGTTTTGTAAAAACAGTTGGTAAAAAGGAGATTACTCACATTGCTAGTTTAGACTTTTCCTGGTGTTTTTCCTGGTTATAATCTATTAATTAAACAATGCACACACGTTAGTATAATAACCCAATATTTACATTAGTTATACCCTCCCCGAGACAGAACTCTAACGACTACATCGGGCAGAACCTCGACAGCCGTTACGGAGCACTAGATCAATCGGGCAACGTATCTAATACATAACCGGGGGTTATAATACTTACAACGGGGCAGAACTTCATTAATTAGGGGTATAATGCCCGAATATTATGCCTATATTTCAGAAATGAGAGAGAGAATTCGTTTGTGAGCGTCGGAAAAGTGAAGGCCGATGCTCCCAATTTATAGGAGCTGATTTCTAGTTCCTCGCGGCCCGCGTAAGATAAGGAGAAGGCCTTCGCGGCCCGCGACGTAGACTACGTAGGCCCTAGCTATGCTGATTCGCTGAACTAGACTCGACACGAGGCTGCCCGCGTAAGACAAAGAGGGAGTCTTCGCGGCCCGCTAGAAAACATTAAAAATTGTTTTTTTTTATTTTTATAATATTAAAGGTATTTAGGGTCAAATATCATATACGGGGTGTGTTTTAAGACATTTAGAGATATTATAACTATTTTATAGGTGTCGAAAATAATTTAGGAGGGTTGTTATATCCTCCCCACCTTAATTTAGAACTCGTCCTCGAGCTCTACTAGAATAGGTGTGGATATTTCCTTTGCATTTCAGATTCAAGCTCCCATGTATACTCTGGTCCTTTCTTGGAATCCCATTTCACTTTGACTAAAACTAATCTCTTGTGTTTGAGATTCTTGACTTTCCTGTTTTCAATCTGTAGTGGCTTTTCAACAAATTTTAGCTTTTCATTTACCTCTATATCCTTAAGAGGCACTACTAGAGATTCATCAGCTAAGCACTTTTTGAGATTACATACATGAAATACATCATGTATTCCTGCCATTTCCTCTGGCAGTTGTAGCTAATAAGCTACAGGTCCTATTCTTTTAATAATCTCAAAAGGTCCAACATACCTGGGGCTTAGCTTTCCCCTTTTGATGAATCTGACCACTCCTTTCCAAGGAGAGACTTTTAATAACACCTTGTCACCTACCTGAAATTCTAACGGCTTTCGCCTGTTATCAGCATAACTCTTCTGTCTATCGCGTGCTGCTTTTAGTCGTTCCTTGACTTGAATAATCTTGTCTTTGGTTTCTTGCACTATTTCAGGTCCAGACAATTGCTTTTCTCCAATCTCTGCCCAACAGACTGGAGTTCAGCACTTTCGTCCATAAAGTGCTTTGAAAGGTGCAGCATTAATACTGGTATGATAGTTGTTATTATAAGAAAATTCTATTAATGGTAAATGATCGTCCCAATTTCCTCCGAAATCAATTACACAAGCTCTAAGCATATCTTCCATTGTTTGAATTGTCCTTTCGCTTTGTCC
This sequence comes from Helianthus tuberosus, assembly GCA_030545235.1. Taxonomy (NCBI): domain Eukaryota; kingdom Viridiplantae; phylum Streptophyta; class Magnoliopsida; order Asterales; family Asteraceae; genus Helianthus; species Helianthus tuberosus. The sequence continues at coordinate 22,172,380 of CM060370.1, read as the reverse complement.
GTCCATTTGAGGATGATAAACGGTGCTTAGATTTAGCTTGGTTCTCATTGCTTTTTGGAAACTTGTCCAAAAATGAGAGGTAAAACGGCTATCTCTATCAGAAACAATTGATAAAGGAATATCATGTAATGAAACTATTTCATTTACATATAATTTGGCTAATTGTTCCATACCGAATGTTTCCTTCATTGGTAAATGAGCAGATTTAGTTAACCTATCTACAATCACCCATATTGTATCATTACCTTTTCTCGTCTTGGGTAATTTGGTAACAAAGTCCATAGTTATTAATTCCCATTTCCATACTGGCATTTCCAATGGTTGCAACAAACCTGAGGGTTTCTGATGTTCAGCTTTGACCTGTGAACAGGTTAGACACTTGGAAACATAGGCTGCTATATCCTTTTTCATTTCTATCCACCAGAAATTCTTTCTTAAGTCTTGATACATCTTATCTCTTCCAAGATGTATCGTATACTTAGACTTATGGGCTTCTTCTAATATTCGGTGGCGTAGGTTTCCTAATTTAGGTATCCACATCCTTTTCTTATGAAATCTCCAAATTCCATATGTTCCTTGTTCTAATTCCTTAATCAATCCTTTCAATTTCTCATTATCGTCCTTGATTACTGATTCTTGTGCTTTTCTAATCTGTTCATTTAAATCTACTTGTAGATTTAATTTGAGAGAACGTACTCTTTTTGTCTTTTCATGATACTTTAGACTTAAAGCATCAGCAACTACGTTAGCCTTTCCTTCATGATACTGGATATTGAAATCATAATCACTGAGAAATTCCATCCACCGTCTTTGTCTCATATTCAGCTCTTTTTTCCAAAAAATGTACCTTAAACTCTTATGATCAGTGAAGACAACAAATTTATTTCCATATAAATAGTGTCTCCAAATCTTAAGGGCAAAAATTATAGCTCCTAACTCTAAATCATGAGTTGTATAATTTTCTTCATGATTCTTAAGTTGTCTAGAAGCGTATGCTATAACCTTCTGGCGTTGCATCAACACACATCCATAACCTAACTTAGAAGCGTCACAATAGACTTCAAAGTCTTCCGTTCCTTCTAGTAACGCTAGTATGGGTGTGTTGGTTAGTCTTTGCTTAAGAATTCTAAAGGCTTCTTCTTGTTTTGGTCCCCATTCAAACTTAACAGATTTACAGGTTAGCCTAGTCAATGGAATGGCTATTCTAGAAAAATCTCGAATAAACCTTCTATAATAACCGGCCAATCCTAGAAAACTTCTAACCTCTGTTGGTGATTCAGGGACTTTCCATTTAGTAATTGCCTCAATCTTTATGGAATCCACATGAATTCCTTCTTGGTTAACTAAATGTCCAACAAACTGCACTTCTTCTAACCAAAATTCGCATTTTGAAATTTTAGCATAAAGCTTTTTTTCTCAGCAAATTTAGGAGTGCATGCAGATGCGCTGCATGTTCCTCTTGACTCTTCGAGTAAATTAGAATATCATCTATAAAGACAATTATGAATTTATCCAAATATGGCTTACATATTCGGTTCATCATGTCCATAAATGCGGCTGGGGCATTGGTTAAACCTAATGGCATGACAGTAAATTCATAATGGTCATACCTTGTTCTAAAAGCGGTCTTAGGAATGTCCTCTTCTTGTACCCTTAATTGATGATATCCTGAGCGTAAATAGATATTTGAGAAAAATCGAGCTCCTTGTAGTTGATCAAACAGATCGTCGATTCTTGGTAATGGGTACCGATTTTTAATCGTGACCTTATTCAATTCGCGGTAATCAATGCACATACGCATTGATCCGACTTTCTTCTTGACGAACAAGATCGGTGCTCCCCATGGCGATGAGCTTGGCTGTATGAATCATTTCTCCAACAGTTCGTCTAACTATTTCTTTAATTCTTGCATTTCTGCAGGTGCCAAACGATAAGGTGCTTTGGCAATTGGTGCTGTTCCTGGTAGCAGATGAATTCTGAATTCGACTTCTCTGTCCGACGGTAGTCCTGGTAGTTCTTCTGGAAATGCATCTGAAAATTGAGATACTACGGGGATATCTTTTAATTATTTTCCCTTAGTGTTAATGATTATGGAAATCATATACACTATTGATCCTTTTCTTGCAAAACTTGCAGTTTTTATCACAGAGATGAATTTTGTGTGTCTAGTTGGCTTATCTCCTTTAATTGTGATCTTTTCACCCTTTGGTGAATTTACTTTGATTGACTTTTGATCACATAGAATACTGGCTTTATTGGCTACTAACCAATCCATTCCTAATACAATATCAAATCCAGCCAGATTCATTGGGTAAAGATTAGCAATTAAACTTTGGTTTAAAATCTCTATTCTTGCACCCTGCAAGATTTCAGTAATCTTAATGGATTCTCCATTTGCTGTTTCTACTAGACATTCTTGTTGGAGTTTAGTTAATGGTTGGTTGAGAAGTTTGCAAAATGAAGTATTAATAAAACTTTGGTTCGCACCAGAGTCAAATAATACTTTAGCAAAAACGTCATTAACTAATAACGTACCGGCAATCACGTCCGGGATCATCTTTGCTTCTTCTGTAGTCAAAACAAATGCTCTAGCATTTTTAGTAGTCTTGTTGTTTATGGTCGGGGCTAGTTTTGGACAGTTCAGCTTGATATGGCCTTGTTCTCCATAGTTATAGCATTTCCTATTGTTAGATTTCTTCCTGCAGTCTTCTTCCTTGTATCCCAATATTTTGCAAAAATTGCAATATATAGAGCATCTTCCAGAATACTTTCTTTTGCAATATTTGCAGTAAGGAGCAGAGGTAGAACCTATATTTTTCCCACGATTGGAATTTCCGTAGCGGAATTCCTAGGTAAGCCTTTGAGCTAGGTTCCTCCTCTGATTCTCTTATTGGGTACGCACTAACTCATCAGTCAGGGAGTTTGCTAGTTCTACAGCTTCTTCTATAGTCGGTGGTCTAGCTCCCTTGACTACATGTCTAATTTCACCAATTAATCCCCAGATGTAACGGGAGATTAACACTAGTTTTGGTGATGCTAGGGTTGGCACTATTCTAGCATATTCAAAGAATGAAGTAGTGTAACCCTTGCTATCTACTCCAGTCATTCTAAGGTTTAAGAATTTACTAGCTATCTGCTCATTTTCATTAGGAGGACATAATTTCCTTTCCACCATATTCTTAAACTCAATCCATTCCATATTATAAATCCTGTCACTTCTCCTATCCTGGAGAATAGTATTCCACCATTCCAGAGCTGCATTCTTAAACAGATTGGAAGCAAACATTATTTTATCTCCTTCTGCGCACTTGCTTATTTTTAAGACTGCCTCAGTCTTTTGTAACCAGCGTAGAGATGCAATGGCTCCTTCATTGCCCGAGAATTCCATTGGTTTGCAGGACCAGAATTCTTTGTAAGAACAACCATATGACATGGTTCTTCTTCTTTTTGGAAATGGCAATTGAAATAGTGGTCCATTGTTCACGCTGTGAGTGGGTTCAGTATATGTTCGCTTATTTCCACTATTACTGCTATTATTTTCTGCTTCCCTAACATTTTGAATGATAGCTGGCATAGCATCTTTAATTCCTTGGGATACTATATGCCGAATAGCACTGTTATTTATCTGGTTTTCATTATTCTGGTATTCCCGATTTGCATTGTCGTCCATCTGAATTTTAAACATTTACCACGTATTAATATCACAAAATAACATTGAATGCGAATAATTACACGACAACACATTGATCCAAAATCGTCGTCATTGCGACCTTTACTCTATTTTCTATTATGCATCTATATCTATTACAAATACAACTGAAATTCAAATTACAATACTAGTATGCATCAATAATTATAAGATTATCTATTCTAGTTTGGAAAAAAAAAAATTTCAAACATACACACACAAACACACACACACACACACATACATATATATATATATATATTATTACTATTACTACTGATAGGGGTTCATCCAGTATTGCATGTTGCGCTTGTCATATTTCCAGACGAGTCTTTCCCCTATATGTCTCATCCTTTCACTTCCTTCTAAGATCTCCTCACCAAAGGTGCAGAGTTCATGTATGTTCTCAGTGCTCATGGGTGGGGCATGGGTTCTTCCTGAGGGTACGGGTTCTCCAGAATCTCCCTGATATATTGGTCGTTTTCATAATAGGGGTCTAGAGGGTCAAGGTCTGGGTAGGGTCCTACTAGATCTTGCATGGGCTCCCCAATTGGGATTGGGTAACGTTGTTGGTAATCCCTATGGTCGTCAAACCACGGGTCATAGTCTGGAGGATGGGGTGCTGGTATTCTAGGGATTTCAGCTGGGTCTAAGTCAGGTAGTGGGTTCTGGTCAGCTGGGTCAATTTCTACTTCCATGGATTGTGTTGGGAATAACTGCAGTGGTTGTGGTGCTATGAGTTGTTCTAGATTAGGGTCTGCAGCTGTGGTTGCTAGTATGTGGAAGTTTGTCAGTCTCCTATTGATTATATCCTGTGTTTGAGCATTCATTTCCCTATTCGCGGCTGCTAAAGCTCGCTGCTGCTGAAGTTTTCTCATCATCTTTCTACGCTCATTAGCTCCTCTGCTGAACCATCTTCTCTTCTTGGGAGGGAATGGTTCTTCAGATTGTGCTTTAAACACGAAAATTCCTTCTTCGGTATCAGCCGAATACCCCGAGGGGGTAGACTACGAAGCGGTTCCTTCGTTCCTAGGAGAGTTGGACAGTTGACGGTAAGCGTCCGAAGGTCCTTGATCACTCATACTGTAAACTAACAAATTGTCAAATAACACAAAATAATAATCTACACGTATGCACATAGTTTTATTTATTATTTCCTAACAAAATTTATAATTTCAATGTCAGCAGAACACTTCTTTGGCTGAAATTAGTGGCAAAGCTCTGATACCACCTTCTGTCGCAACCCCCGTCCCCTGCCTCGGGAGGCGGGCGGCCGCGGTCTACCCAGAGACGGTGGTATCGGTGTTTATCATTAATTGGCAGCGGAATTTTCATCAGGACCGTAGTTAGGAAATATTTTATCAGAGTAAACACCACATTTTATATTAATAAACATAATGGGATAAAACCCATGTTTTCATTACAAACATGTTTATAGGAATAAATCCTATTTTATTGAATAAAACATTTCTCTTTATTTAGGTAACTTTTATAGCCACATTTTTCCAAGCCTTCAGTGCTCTCCAGCTGGCTTCTATTTTGGCTTTCACATTTTGTTACCTGAGACCCGTTTAAAAACATTTGTCAGTGGAAAATACTGGTGAGTGAATCCCAGTTTAATCAAAAAGAGGTTTATCAATTTACAGTATTGAGAGCGATTACAATGTTTACATCTACACAATTACTCATTCAGTACTGTCAATCCTGACTGGAGGGTCATATTACACATTGGCTTTCTCGTTGTCCAATGGTAACCTGTTCCACATTTTGTATACAAAACCCCAACATACCGGCAGTAATTGAAGAATTACAAAGACTCAATCACTGCTAATCACGTTGTAAAATATTTAAGGTTTTGTAAAAACAGTTGGTAAAAAGGAGATTACTCACATTGCTAGTTTAGATTTTTCCTTGTGTTTTTCCTGGTTATAATCTATTAATTAAACAATGCACTCTATAATAACCCAATATTTACATTAGTTATACCCTCCCCGAGACAAAACTCCAACGACTACGTCGGGCAGAACCTCGACAGCCGTTACGGAGCACTAGATCAATCGGGCAACATATCTAATACGTAACCGGGGGTTATAATACTTACAACGGGGCAGAACTTCATTAATTAGGGGTATAATGCCCGAATATTATGCCTATATTTCAGAAATGAGAGAGAGAATTCGTTTGTGAGCGTCGGAAAAGTGAAGGCCGATGCTCCCAATTTATAGGAGCTGATTTCTAGTTCCTCGCGGCCCGCGTAAGATAAGAAGAAGGCCTTCGCGGCCCGCGACGTAGACTACGGAGGCCCTAGCTATGCTGATTCGCTGAACTAGACTCGACACGAGGTTGCCCGCGTAAGACAAAGAGGGAGTCTTCGCGGCCCGCCAGAAAACATTCAAAATTGTTTTTTTTTTATTTTCATAAAATTAAAGGTATTTTGGGTCAAATATCGTATACGGGGTGTGTAACAACTCGTATCAAAAAGTCCTGTTTATTACTTTAATTACCCAATAGGAAAACCTAATTGAGAAACCCCAAGTGATTCTGTATAATCCCTAAAATTTTCAGAATAGTTGGAATCAGGAGTAGGGCCCCTAAAACTCAAGGGGGGTAAAACCCTATTAATGATTATCTTTAGAAAACGCTGTCAAAATTTAAAATTCACGCAACGTCGACTCATCAGGGCTAGATAGGTGACGAAGCAGGCCTACCCTACTTTGACACCTTAGGCGATACGCGACAGGAATCAGGGATTCCTTCGCGACACGCGGGGGATGTCAAATTTGGGTATAAATACAGGGGCTTGGGACTTGATTCCTGGCTTCAGAACGACGTAAAACTTCGAAATATACACTGAGTTATGCTCTGTTTATCACAATTAACACACACGGATCACTAATCGACGCCGCAATCAGGGTAATAACTCGATCGCTATTACGATTCATTTTCCGATCGATCAATATATTCAATGGATGTTTAAGTGCTGCCCACATTCGGGTTTATGATTTGTCATTCGTCGTTAATTCGATGGATGTTTAAGTATCGCACTTTGTCATTCGTTGTGAGGGTTGATCTCGTGAGTTATCGTAAAGGCTGTAGCGATTACTAACCCAGAATTGTGTGCCTGTTATTTAATTTAGGTTAAAAGGCTAATCAGTAGGCTAAACTCTGCCCGTATAAATCTGCAATGTGAGTCATTCTCTTTTTATCAACTATTTTACAATACCTCAAATTATTTTCAAGGTTATAATTACAGGGACTAAGTCGTGGATATCTTGAATTACTGGCTAGTGGGGTATTGTGCACATTACTAATTTTCTCCCAGTTAGGTTCATTGACCTACTAGGGATAATCATCACTATTTAGGTTCATTGATCTAATAGTGGTATGACTATCGTCACCATTGTGACTTGTCACCATTGTGACAGAGCGCCAGATAAAAATAAGATAGAAGCCATTGTAATCGCTCTTATGCTGTAATTGATAACTATGCATCATTATGCAAAATGAATGATTCACTCAGTATTTCCCGCTGACAAAACATTTTTCAAACATGTTTCAGGTGATCTGTTATGATCTAGGAAAAGTGCCATAAAGCACTACAAGCTCAAGGAAGTGGCTCAGTATAAAATAAAGAAACATGTTTTGTAAAATAAAGATTTCTCTGTGAAATCTCAATATTGTAAATTACCGGGTTTTATCCCAAGTTGTGAAATAAAATAATTGGGAAATATTTCAGTTTTAAAAAGATCCTGATAATAAACTACCGCTGTTAAACTCAATTAATTAAATACCACGGGATTTCTGTCCCGCGGCTCCTGAAACGGGTCAAACCGGGTCGGGGGCCGTGACAGAAAAAGGTGGTATCAGAGCCAGGTTCGAGCCACTGATTTAAGCCAATTAAGTATTTAGAAATACTTAATAATTGCTATTTTGTGATTATGTGTTTTATTATCTGACTAATTTAGTACAGTATGGGCAGATCTTTATATGTTAACCACTGTAGCAATAAATACAAATCTTTAAATATTCTGACTCAAAGTTTAGCACCTTTATTTATTTACAGTTTAGAAATCTTATTCAGTAAATAAATAAATTCATAAATAAAACCTAGTATGTTTTCATATTCGGTTGTTTCATAATTACCCAATATGAAATAATATTTAAAGGTTTTCTATGAAATTTGATATAATTTTTAACTTAGTAATTGTGTGTATTTTGCATAACAGCATGAGTGACTTGTCTGACGCCCTCCAGAATTTAAATCTTTATCCGGTAAGAATAGAGGTTTCCAGAGATTTCAATAGGTATATACCCAACATAAAAGAACCTATAGAATTCAACGCTTTACCTCTCGAGAAACCCAAGCCTAAGAAAATGGAAATTGGGGAAAGTTCTAGGCAAATTGAAGGGTTACCATCTCAGGAAGAGCTAGATTTTATATTGGCAAGCTATAACACTATTAAGCCTGTTAATGAAATTGTTTTTGTTCACTCCCTTGAAACACAACTACCAATGAACTTAGAACCAGCTAATCCCAACCCTTCAATCCACTCGCAAATAGACGAATGGTTGACTAATGAAATACAGCTCCAAAACTATCCCTATAAGCTTTTTCCTCAGTTCAATACAGAACCTTTATCAAATTTACCAATGAGTAACGAGAATATAGCTGAACCCCGCCACTTTGGTGAAGAACTAATGGATACTGGGAATAGGATCCAAGAGATTAGGGGATAGATCTCCTGGAAATACGATGAGAGGGAACACCGTTACTAGAATATCATCTAACAAAGGATAGGAGATTTATGAAATTGTGGTTGTGTAATAGTAATAGTAAAATCAGTATGTGTAAAATAAATAATAAAACGGTTGTATATCGAAGCATGATATAATCTATAAAACAAATAAAATTTTAGAAAATTTACAAATTTTGTTTGTATATTCGTTTACATGATTATGTGCAATTAATTGTGACATTGGATTATTTCTTTTATACTAATTATTTATCTATAAATTAGTTATCAGATGGAAAACGCTAATAATGAACCAGTTAATGAGGTTAATCAATCTGAGCAACAACCGGGGGATCAATATATGACTAGGCAGGATATAGAAAATACCGTTGCTCAAGGGATAGCCAACGCTATTCCAGCAATAGTTACTCAAGGGATAGCCAACGCTATTCCAGCAATTGTTGCTGCTATTAAAAATCCAATCGAACCACAACAAATCGTTCCTAGCAAACGCATTTCTAAAGATAACTTCAGTAATAGCGTAAATGGAGGCGGTAATCATGTTAATCATGATAATGAACCACGGCAAGCTCCTCCTCCTAAGAAAATGAAAGCTGCAACGCCTGGTTGCACTTACAAAGAATTTCTTGCTTGTAAACCCACTGAGTTTGCAGGCAATGAAGGAGCGACTGCGGCACTGCATTGGTTAGAGAAAACCGAGGCAGTAATTGCCATAAGTAAATGTGCTCAGGATGATCAGGTTATGTACGCGTCAAACCTTTTCAAAGAAGGAGTGCTAGAATGGTGGAATACGGTGTTACAAGCAAAAGGAAGAAGGATGGCGTATGCTATGAACTGGGAAGAATTTAAGAGCTTTGTAGAAAGAAAATTCTGTCCCGAGTATGAAAAGGAACAAATGACAAATAAGTTCTTAACCCACCGAATGGTGGATGTAGATTGTCGAGGGTATACTTCGACATTCTTTGAGTATGCTCGAGTGGTACCAACCCTGGCTTCGCCAGAGCCGGTACTTATTTCTCGTTATATTTGGGGATTGATTTCCGAAATTCGTAATATCGTCAAGGCTGCGAAACCTCGCACAATTGATGATGCAGTGGAATTAGCCAATACTCTGACTAACGAACTAGTACGGACAAGAGAAGAAAATAGAAGGAAGGAAGTAGCCCAAAAGATTACCCAAGAATTCCGTTCGGGTAACCATAATAATTTCAAGAAAGGAAGGAATGGGCAATCTACCACTAGTCCATTTTGCAATTTTTGCAAAAGGAAGCATTTTGGAAGATGCAAAGGATATTGCAATTTTTGCAAAATTCCGGGGCATTAAGAAGAAGACTGCAGGAGGAAGAGATTTTCAGTCTGCTACAACTGTGGAGAAGCTGGACATCTTAGGCCAGATTGTCCAAAACGGAACAAACCATCTGACAATAAAGCCAAACCTGCAGAAGGAGCAAAAAGGAATGTAAGAGCCTTCCAGCTGACTACTCAAGAAGCCGAAATGATTCCAAATGTGATAGCCGGTACGTTCTTAGTTTACAACGTTTACACAAAAGTATTATTTGACTCTGGTGCAAACCAAAGTTTTATAAATACTTTATTCTGCCAAACTCTTAACTTACCGGTAACCAGCATTAAGCAAAATTTCTACAATAGAAATGGCAGATGGGAATTCATTTAAAATAAATAAGGTTCTGCAAAATGTAGAAATAGAACTTTTAAGTCATAAATTTTCTGCAACCCTATTATCTATGAAATTAGTTGAATTCGATGTTGTTAAACAACCATGCTTGAATTATCTGTGATAAGAATTTCATAGAAATTTGTGCACCCACTGGAGAAGTAATAATGATTACAGGAGATAAGCCATGTAAACCCATAAAGTTCATATCAGTAATGAAAGTTGCTAGTTATGAACGAAAGCAAGGAATAGTATATATGATTTCAGTAATCATTAATACTAAAGATAAAGACCTTAAGGAAATTTATATAGTTTCAGAATACCCAGATGTATATCCAGAAGAATTACCTGGATTACCACCAGATAGGAAAGTAGAATTTAGGATTCATCTAATTCCAGGAACTATACCGATAGCCAAGGCACCTTATCAGTTAGCACCCACAGAAATATTAAAACTGAAAAAGCAATTAGATGAATTATTAAGTAAAGGTTTCATACAACCTAGTTTATCCTCATGGGAGGTATCAGTGTTGTTTGATAAGAAAAAGGAATGAGAATGTGTATTGAATAAGGTTACAATTAAGAATCGATACCCATTACTTAGGATTGATGATCTTTTCGATCAATTTCAAGGAGCTAGATATTTTTCTAAAAACGACTTACGTTCCGGATATCATCAATTGAAAGTACAATAGGAAGACATACCTAAGACTGTTTTCAGAATTAGGTATGGTCATTATGAGTTTACAGTCATGCCCTTCGGATTAACGAATGCACCTGCAGCATTCATGGACATGATGAATAGGATCTGTAAACCATATTTGGATAAATTTGTAATTGTCTTCATCGACGATATACTTATTTATTCCAAAAGTCAGAAAGAACATTGTCAGTACTTACATGCACTCTTAACTTTGTTAAGAAAAGAAAAGCTTTACGCCAAACTCTCGAAGTGTGAATTTTGGATGTCAGAAATGCAATTTCTAGGTTATATAGTGAATCATGAAGGTATTCACGTAGATCCTGCTAAGATAGCAGCAATTACCAAATGAAAGGTTCCGCAAACCGCAATGGAAATTAGGAGTTTTATAGGTTAGCTGGATATTATCGACGGTTTATTAAGGATTTTTCCAAGATAGCTATACCATTAACTAAGCTAATCTATAAAACAGTTAAAGTTTGAATGGGAACCTAAACAAGAAGAAGCCTTTAGGATCTTAAAAGCATAAATTAACAAATACCTAATCCTAGCCTTACCAGAAGGAACAGAAGATTTTAAAGTATATGGTGATGCTTCAAAGCTAGGATTTTGATGTGCGTTAATGCAATGCAAAAAGGTAATTACGTATGCATCAAGGCAATTGAAAAAGCACGAAGAAAACTATACCACTCATGACTTAGAATTAGAAACCATAAATTTTGCCCTGAAGATTTTATCTGTATGGAAGTAAGTTTACTGTCTATACGGATCATAAGAATTTAAGATATATATTTGGGCAAAAAGAATTAAACATGAGGCAAAGGAGATGGATGAAAATCCTAAGTGACTATGACTGTGATATTCAGTATCACGAAGGAAAGGCTGAAGACAGCTAGAGATCGCCAGAAGAGTTATACAGATAATAAATGAAAGTTGTTGGAGTTCGAGTTGGAGACAAAATGTTATTGAAAGTATCTTCTTGGAAAGGAGTTGTTAAATTAGGTAAGAAAGGAAAGCTAAGTCCAAGGTACGTAGGACCATTTCCAGTAATCCAACATATAGGACCAGTTGCTTATCGTTTACAACTACTAGGAGAGTTAACTGGAGTACATGGAGTATTTCATGTATCCAATTTCAAGAAATATCTATGTTAGTACATTACGTCTGTAGCTTCCGTCAGCATGTAGTCATATTTTATATTCTGTGTTTATGTATATTGTCTGTATGTATGTATGTAGTTAGCATGACAACTCAGGAATAGGTTCTGTATGTGAAAGTGTTGTTTGGGACAAGTTCATCCGCACGCATGGCAATACGTACGTATGGTAATACGCACGGATGACTTATCCGCACGGATAAGTCATACGCGCGGATAACTCATACGCACGGGTGAGTCATACGCACGGATAGCCCACCCGTACGTACAACACTTGTTAGGTTCCTGAGTTTGTCTATAAATAGGAGGTCCGGTGCAACTTTGTGAGGACTTTTTTGACACGCACGGATAGTCTGTACTTCTACCGGATCTTTGTGACTTTCAGAACAATCAATAGAACGAACAGACAAGCAGTTAAACGTTGAATTCTGTGTTGCACAAATCTGTGATTCGTCATAATGGATTCCGCACATTAAGACGAAATCGATTCATCTTGTTCCTACGATCAGATCCTGTATCAACGGGACCAACAAGTGGTATCAGAGCGTCCAGGGAGCTGAATCGAGATCAACAACACCGAATTCACCGGAATTCAAGCTTTATTCGCCGATCAAAGTCAAATTTCACCGGAGATTTGACATCTGTTGCCGATTTGATTCAAATTTCACCGGAAATTTGATAGATTTCTTCTACTTCTACTTAGTTTTTGCCTTCGTTCTTCATTCATCACCATAAAATCAGAAAAACTTAAAATTGAGCAAGAATCTACGGTTAAAATTTGTTAAAATTGATATCAATTGATTCGCAATCATTCAAAGTATAATCCTACTTAGTTTCATAATCAGATTCGACCTAAAACTAGATCAAATTCATCGAAAATCATGTTTAGCTGTTCGTATTTGATGACGTCATTCACCCGTGCGGACAGCTGTCTGAACGGTTTGGATTAGTTAGTTACTGAAAGTTGTTTGCTGACATCATCATTGTTACACGCACGGATTACAACCCGTGCGGATAACCTGAAAAGTCAAAAGGTCAAAGTTATTCATACGTACAATCATCCGAGCGTATCATTATCCGTGCGGATAACATCTGTCATTCATCCGGATAACTACTCGGATGGATCATCATTTGGTTCAAGTGTTTGAAATTTTTAGAATTTGTAAAAATTGTCTAAGTGTTTGAAGATTGTTTCAGGTATTTGAAAATGGAAGAATTCATGAATCCCTTCAGTGAGATGTATGCTTTCGCGGGTAACTCTGGAGACGATACTTCCAACCACTCAAATGATAATCCAAACCCCAAGAAAACGTTGTCTGATGCCTTAAGCGTTGAAAGCGCATATGGTACCTATAACAAGCCACCAAAGCTAATGGCAATCGAAGAGTATAATCGATGGGCAAAAAGATTCGATGAGTGGCTGAAAGCATTCGCATATCCAAGCTGGAAAAGCTTAAAGAACGGTTTTAAAAGTGGTAGACATGATTGTGAGAATCTGGAAGAAACTGAAGACATAGAGAACTTTGTGGCTGAACAAAAATGCGTCGCTTTGATTCACCAGTCCGTAAGAGACGACATTATTTCACTCATTGAATACACAAACGCAAAAGATCTATGGGAAAAGTTAAAAATAAAATGTGTAGGGAGTACAGAAATAGTCAAAAACAAAAAGAAATTGCTGAGAAAAGAGTTTGACTTGTTTGGATGCTTAAAAAATGAATCTGTTTGTAAAATGATTGAAAGATTTGGGCACTTAAAGTTGGAATTGGCGAGGCACGGAATTCTCTATTCTCAGGAGGAGCTAGTTGACAAACTATTCGATTCACTACCAGAAGAGATGGATTGGCAGTACTATGCATTGATGTTAAAGAATACAATCAAAGCTGAAGATCTGACTGTCGACTTGCTGATTGAAAGACTAGAGAGTCATGAATTGGAGATAAAGAAAACACACAAAGTAAATCATTCATCATACCAACAAAACATGGAGCTGTACTATCCAAAGAGTATGATTCCCAAGAATGTTTCTCCAAGAACTGCTTTCTCCGCTGAAAATCCTTCAAGTAAAGAAAGTCCAAGTTCAAACAATGGTTTTCATGGAGGTTTTTCATCCAATACTCCAAGTCAGGGATCTTCTTCAAATTCTTCAAGTCAACAACAATCTGTTCCAAAGAACGTGTTTTCATGCAACATTGCGGTGGATTTGAAGAATGCTCAGAATTTTGATGAGGAGTCGGCCAAACAGCAGATGATCTTTTTAGCATCTGTGTTAGAGTCGTATGAAGGGTTAGTAGCCGGGAAGATAGGTAACACCAATCTGACGAAAGAAGATTATGATCAGATTAATCCCGAGGAAATGGAGTTGATCGATATTCGTTGGGCTATGGCCAGTGCTGTTCGTAGAGCACAACGTTTCATGGAAATTACCGGCAGGAAGACAATTGGTGGTGCATCTACCAAGCTGGGGTTTGATAAGTCCAAGGTGACATGCTTCAAATGTAAGCAGAAAGGTCACTTCAAACGAGAATGCAGAAACGCATATGCTGATGAGTCGGAGAACCCTTTCAGAGATGATTATTACAAGAGAGCAATTTATCACCAGAATAAATCTGAGCCGCCTAGATTGAAGCAGGTTGAAGACAACAAAGAAAAATCTAGAGCTCTTGCTGTGATTCATGATGATGAAGGGTTTGATTGGAGCGAACTGCTACCAGAGGAAGATGCGGTGGGTTATGCATTTGTGACGAAGATTGTTCCTTTTAAAGACAATAGAACTGAAGAAGAAAAGTTCGTCAACCGAAGAATGAAAGCCCAAACCAGAATGAGCAGAATTTATAACACATACAGAGAAGCTAAAAGAGCAAAAAGGTGGGATGCCGACAGAGAATGTTACCTTGATCCACAAGGAAACATTGCAGTTGACCCAGATTCAATTAGTGTTGATGCTCTCACCCAGCAATTTACCGAGGAAGAAGAAGCTAGACAAAGAGAATGGTGGGGAGGTGGTGATGAGAAACTAGTAGAGAAAGAAGAAAAAGTCAAAGAAGCAGAACAGAAGCCCAAGTCAAAGAATGCTGATGATGGGATCATTGATACATCACAAGAGTTAACGGCTGAAAACTTGAAGAAGATGGCTGAAAAAGTTCTTGCAGCAAAAGAACTTGAGGTAGTTTCTAGTTCTGGAACTGAGTCCAAAAACAAGGTCAGTTCAAATGGTACACTTGAGTCAGGTAAGAAAGTTAAATCTGAAAATGACTGCAAAAATTGCATGAAAGAGTGCAAAGTTTGTAGTACAATCACTTACCTCAATGGTAAGAAGGTTGAAGAGTTGACTAGTAGAGTCAAAAGTGTTGAAAATCAAATCTTAAACCGTGACAAAATGCTGAAAGCTTCGAATGATAGATCTAAAGAATTAGCTGAGAAAATTGAAAATGATAAAAATGACATAGAAAGAATAAGAAAAGAAAACGAAAAGTTGATTCTTGAAAATCGTAAAATTTCTGAAAATTTTGAGAAGCTAAAGCGAACGGTTAAAGATTCTGATGACAGAAATGGTAAAACAACGAAAGAAAATCTTCAACTATCAGGGGTTCTTAGAGTAAAAGAAGAGTTAATCAACCAACAACTTGATGAAATTGCAAAATTGAAGCTTCAGTTTGAAGAAGCTAAGATTGAGAATGAGCGTATTAATTTGAAATTGAACAGTTACAACTCTGCAAGCTTTGTTTTGCAACACATTGTTCCAAAACCCATTGGGAAAAACAAAGTTGGCGAAGATGTATACTGTGATGGAACTGGGGTGGGGTTTCATCAAGTTCCGCCACCTGTTCTAAACAATTTTTCAAAGAAACAATCAGGGTTGGTTAATGATGAAATTGAAACAAATGAGATAAAATTTCCAGAGACAATTGATGTGACATTTTCTTCATCATCATCCGATGATAGTGTTCAAACCGAGATTGTTAAAGGCATGGCTGAAAGTGTCTTGGATAGTGATTCGACTGAAGATGAAGAATGTTTTCTGAACAATTACATTCCGAAACCAAAATCTAAAAACAACTTAAATGATGAACCGGGTCTTGTGATGTACAAGATGTCTGGTTCTGATAAGTTGTATTCAGACTTTGAGTTTCCTCTGGAGAATGTTAATGTGAACAAATTGAAAAATGTTTTCAAATTGGTTGAAATTGATTTGTCTGAAGTAGACGGTTTGAAACAGGCAAAGAGACAAATGAATTTTGATAAAGATAAAGCTTACTATAAAAAACCTGTCATTCCACCACGTTTTTCAAACAACAATCAAAATAAATGGTCGGAAGGATATCAGGGTGGTAAGAATTATCAGAAAAAGAATGTTCAGAACAAGAAGTTTGCTGTGAAAAGGTGTTTGTGAACAGTTCAAGTTCACTTTCTGATGAGGAATCTGAAATTTTTTCAAAATCAAACAAAGAGTTCTTTGAAAAGAAGGCCTCACAGCCTCAGTCTGAAGGCTCAAGTCGGGTAGTTGACACTCGAACATGCTTCAAATGTAATCAAGTTGGACATATTGCACGAAAGTGTACCAACTTGAAGCCTAAGACTGAAACTGTGAAGAATTCTATCAAGAGAGATGTTGTGAAAGGAAAGGCTCCATTGATTGTTGAGAAAAATGTTTTAAAAAATGAAAACACCAAGATCAAAAATGAACCTGTTAAGAATTCGACATCTAAAAATGATAAATTTTACCAACGGGTTGCATCACCTCAACAAACATGGAAGCCAAAAGCTGTTGAAAAGAAAGCAGATTCACCAAAGGTGTCTGAAACTGAAAAATCATCATCTTCTACAAAGAAAATGTATGTACCTTTGGATTTTTATGAGAAACAAAAATCGACTTCTGAAAAGAAGTATGTGGTGAAGAAAAATCAACCAGCTGGTCAACCTCAAAAAGATGAATTTTTCATATTCAAAGAGGTTGAAGTTGGGACTGCTGAAAGCCTAAAAATGAATGATAAAAACTTTCCGCCACTTTACACTACAAAAACTCACATTAATATCCAGTTACCCGAGTCAAAAGAGGCTTGGGTAGCATCAAAATCTCATTAAATGATTTTGATATGTGCAGGAGCTTCCGAGATCCGTTTCACGTTGGATTATGGATAGTGGAGCTTCTCGGCACATGACAGGAAAGACAGCGCTGCTGTATGATGTTAGAAATATCAATGGAGGTTATGTAGGGTTCGCTGGTAACCAAGGTGGTAGAATTGTTGGTGAAGGAATGTTATCCAACGAGATCGTCACGTTTGAAAGAGTTAACTACATTGCTGAGCTGGAAAATAATCTGCTAAGTATCTCGCAGATTTGTGACCGGATGTATACTACTCACTTCACAGACAAAGAATGTTTGATTTTGAAACCAGGCTTTGTTATTCCTGAAGAATGGATTATCATGAGAGCTCCTAGAGTAAATGATCTGTATGTTTTAGACATGACCGTAGCAACTACAACAACGGGTCAAGCACACTGTTTTGTTTCTAGAGCAACGGAGAAAGAATCAAAGTTGTGGCATCGTAAGATGGGGCACATTCATCTTCGTAAAATGAATCATCTGGTGCATAATGATTTGGTTTTGGGAGTTCACATTAAAGGTTTCCATCTAGAAAAAGAGTGCATTAGTTGCATGAAAGGCAAGCAAAAGAAAAAGTCACACCCCAAAAAGCAAGTCAATTCAGTCTCAAGACCTTTGGAGAGACTTCACATAGATTTATTCGGTCCTGTGAATGTCAAAAGTATTACAGGAGAACTTTATTGTCTTGTGGTTACTGATGATTATTCCAGATTTTCATGGGTATCATTCTTAAAGTCGAAAGAAGAAACGTTTGACAGTTTGAGAGGGTTGTTCAGAAAGATTGAAAACTTGTACCAAAGGCGTATCAGAAGAATTAGAAGTGATAATGGTACTGAGTTCAAGAACAACAATATGGAAGAATATTGTGATGAAAGAGGTATCTTGCATGAGTTAAGTGCTCCGTACACTCCGTAACAGAATGGAGTCGCAGAACGTAAAAACAGGACGCTGATCGAAACGGCTAGAACAATGCTTGCTGATTCAAAGTTACCAATAAATTTCTGGGCAGAAGCAGTTTCCGCCGCATGTTATACGCTCAACAGAGTTCTCACTGTCAAGAAATTCAACAAAACATGCTTTGAGTTGATCAATAACCGAAAACCGAATTTGAAGTATCTTGAACCGTTCGGGTCACCCTGTACTGTTCTAGAGCCTTTTGGAAAGTTTGGTCCGAAGAGTATTGAAGGAATATTCGTAGGTTATGCAAGTCCATTACGACGAGTCTTCGTTCCAAGTCTGAAGCGGATTATTGAAGCTCAAAATGTTGAATGTCAAGGTCATACAATGCCTCCACAGAATCCTGGTGACTCATGGCGTTTCAATTATGACACTTTGTGGGAGTCCTTCAACATGGAGGAAGAACCAGAGTTCTTTGATGAGTTGGATATTCTGAGAGAGTATGAAGATGAAAGGTTTCCAGCAGAAACTTATCGAAAACAACAAGCTTCAAATGATGATGAGGCGGGTCCAAGCAATGCTGGAGAACATGACGATATTGAAAATGATGTTGCTCAAGAAAATCAGACGGTAGAGAATGATAATCAAGAATCTGAAAACAGACCAATATTCGATCATGATGATTCAGACTCTGAGGGGGAGCTAATCCAGTTTTCAAGTCAAAATATTCCAGTCAGTGAACAAGTTGCTAATCAAAACGTCACAAATTTGGAGAGCGAAGTAGATGTTTCAGGCGAGGTGATGCCAAGAACGCTTTCTTATCATCCAAAGGAACTGATGATCGGAGAACTGCAATCAGGCGTCCGCACTCGAAGACAGCTTGATCAAGGATTTACATGTTTTTATACAAAAGTTGCTCCTTTACAAACTGAATTTTCATTAAGTTGCTTTATCTCGCAGATAGAACCAAGGACGTACAAAGAGGCGCTTACTGAAGATTCGTGGGAAAATGCAATGCAGGAGGAGTTAAGCCAATTCGAGAAGTTAGGTGTATGGAAGCTAGTAGATTTGCCCGATGGTCACCGGAAGATTAATACCAAATGGGTGTTTAAATGCAAAAGGGATGATCGAGGAGTTATCATTCGAAACAAAGCTCGACTCGTTGTTCAAGGTTTCAGTCAGCAGGAGGGGATAGATTTCACCGAAGTATATGCCCCTGTCGCAAGACTTGAAGCTATCAGAATCTTCCTTGCATTTACATCGTGGAAAGGATTTAAAGTTTATCAGTTAGATGTGAAGTCGGCGTTTCTCTACGATAAGGTGAAAGAGGAGGTTTATATCGGACAGCCATCGGGCTTCACCGACCCAATTCACAAAGATAAAGTTTATCTCCTTGACAAAGCGTTGTACGGCTTACATCAGGCCCCGAGAGCCTGGTATGAGACCTTGTCTCAACATCTGTTAGCCAACCACTTCACTCGAGGAAAGATAGACGCCACTCTGTTCACAAAAGAAGTCGACGGGCATCTTCTGATTGTCCAAATTTACGTGGACGACATAATTTTCGAGTCTACAAATGAACAACTCTGCCAAGATTTTGAACAAGTTATGAAGCAGCAGTTTGAAATGTCTTCAATGGG
Organism: Helianthus tuberosus; assembly: GCA_030545235.1. Classification (NCBI taxonomy): domain Eukaryota; kingdom Viridiplantae; phylum Streptophyta; class Magnoliopsida; order Asterales; family Asteraceae; genus Helianthus; species Helianthus tuberosus. The sequence goes on along the minus strand of CM060370.1, from coordinate 22,152,763 downwards.
TGAGATGAAGTTCTTCTTGGGACTTCAAGTTGATCAACTTCCCGAGGGAACTTTCATACATCAAACAAAATACGTTCATGATGTTCTGGAGAAATTCGGGATGTCAGGAATGTCACCAATGTCCACCCCATTAGCGACGAACCATGGGATAAACCCTGATCTCACCGGAGAGAAAGTAGATGAAACATTGTATCGTTCCATGTTCGGCTCATTAATGTACTTGACGGCATCAAGACCGGATATTATGTATCCAACCTGCCTCGCGGCTCGATTTCAGTCAAATCCTAGAGCTTCGCACATGGTAATTGTGAAAAGGATTCTACGCTACCTGAAAGGAACTCCATCTCTGGGGTTGTGGTATCCAAAAGTTGGCGACTTCATGCTCGAAGGATATTCTGATTCTGATTTCGGATGCTGCAAAGTGAATGCTAAATCAACAACAGCGGGGTGCCAGTTTTTCGGACCACGATTGGTCACCTGGCAATGCAAGAAGCAGACCTCTGTAGCTTTATCCACTTGTGAAGCTGAATATGTATCTGCTAGCAGCTACTGCTCTCAGATCTTGTGGATTCAGCAACAGATGCGAGACTACGGTTTGCAATTTCTTAACTCCCCTATCTTTGTTGATAATGAGGCAGCAATTAACATAACAAAAAATCATGTTCATCACGCTAAAACTAAACACATTGAAATTCGTCATCACTTCATCCGAGACTGTTTCGAGAAGAAGTTGATACGAATAGAGAAAATCCACACCGATGAACAAAAAGCAGACTTACATACCAAATCATTTGACAAAACACGCTTTAAATATCTTTTGAAACTTAATGGTATGAAGTTACTATCGGATGCGGAGGAAATCGTTGGCGTTGATGAAGGTACCACTGTAGATGATGTTGAGAAACAATCTGCAATGGTTTGTCGAATTTTTACTTGTTTTGGTTTTTAGGGGGAGATAGTGGTTTTATTTTCAGAAAATACAAAAACAATAAGAAATCGAAAAAGCCAAAAACATTAGAAAATTTCAAAAACCCAAAAACATGATAAAATTTCAAAAAGAGTTTGTGTAAAAAGGGAAAATGATAGTACATCAGCTAGACGGTTACAGTACGCTAAAGAAATGGAAAGTTCAAATGCGTTAAACAGTCTCACTGATGATGTGTCGATAGGTTTTTACAACATTTAGTAGATTTGTTCGGGATATAAACCTAAAATCTTACTTGCTTATTTCGTGGGGAACATTACTTGGATATATAGGTAACCCCTGAAATCTCGTTTGAAAGGTCTCATAATCTGATATACTAGGTCTTTATTCTCAATGATGTCTGGGGTATTATTCCGGGACTTCTGCTGAACAGTAGTTCTGACCTAGTCCTTGGATAATACTTTCTGCAAATGCTTGAAACACAGCATAAACCCTCAGCATGCCGATGAAACAATAAAATTGATAGTCGCTGCTGTTGTAGCTAAAAGATCCTCTAAAGGGGACATTCCGAAAAGTCGAAGCTGATATCTCTCTGCGTATACGGAAGTATCGACCTGAGATCCCTCGGCCCTCGCATACCTAATTTATGTACAGATATCATTGTAGTATACTCACCTGTAAGACTGATTATTGGGATTCTGGATACGGGAGTATATTCAAGAGGTGGGACACACGTATAAGTTTAAGTCTTTAAAACACTAAAACAGTATCCTGAACAGATTGAAATGTGTGTAAGAATTTAAGAGGATCAGCATATCGACAATCTAAGTGAATTGTTTAATGTTTGGCATGAAATCAAGCTTAATGGTACTTGTAACTTGTCGGAAGCTGATATGATTCCCTAACACGCTCACCAAAAATATGTTTGTAAATAGTTTATGTTTACTATTCTATTTTTCATTTCTAGTCTAATTGCTTCATTAAAAATTCCAAAAAGATTTTATTTTTCTGCTTTATTTTCCGACAAATCAAAGTGGAGAGTTGATCTTCGGATTCGAAAGTGATAGAAGATGCAGGAAGTTTCTGGGATGGAAGATGAGTTTGGAGCTAATCATAACTAATCTGTGATTGAAAATGTCAAACACAAGTTCATTAAGTTGATACTTGTAATTTTTCAGAAAAATGTTTGAACAAAAATTTCAAAAGTCAGTATGTTTTGCTTCAGGTCAACCAAGGTCATTAAGTTGGACTTGGTCGACAAATTAAGTTCCTTGGGTCATTAATTTGAACCAAGCAACTTAAGTGGATTTCTAAAATCTGACAAAATTTGAGAAAAATCAAAGTTTCCATTAAAAGGTTAAAGTGTGCCTCATTCGGATGTTCATCCGGATGGATAGCCATACGCACGGATGGCAATGCGCCCGGGTGACAATACGCGTCTGTTGATAGTATAAATAGAGGGTCAAAGAGTCAGTCAAAGTTATCCGCACGCACAATACTCTTTCTCTCTCACTCGCACTTTGACTTTCTGATTTCGGAATTCTTTGCACGGATCTTTGTTTTCGTTGGTTTGCACAACATTTACAATGGCAAAGGTATGTTTTTCTAACTCAAATCTGCAATAATCCGTTGTTTGTTATCTATTCATCGTGTATCTTTTCTTTCGGAGCTTTAATCTTTGATCTAGCCTGTGTTAGTTTGTTTTGTCATGAATAAATCATAGGGCTTTGTTCGGAATGATTAGATCTAGAGTTTTACCGGTTTAATTTTAGTTATAACATGCTTAAATCTTGTAGATCTGATGTTTGGAAGGTACGAAGTGTCGGCTAGGTTTTTGTGAAATTAAACTGTGAATAGGACGTTTTAGACAATATTGAACATAGGGTTTTGATCGCGTTGATATCTTCTGTATAGATCTGTGTTCAATTTTAGGATTTGCCTTAGAAAATTTTTGATGTTCATAGACTGTTCTTCATCTGTGACTTGTATCCGCACGCATAACTTGTACGCACGGATAGCAATCCGGGGCAATGTCATGTTGTACGCACGGATAGCAATCCGGGCAAAGTCATGTTGTACGCACGGATGGCAATCCATTGGAATGTCAGGCTGTACGCACGGATGGCAATACGGGGCATAGACAAGTTGTCCGCACGGATAACTTATCCGCACGGATAACTTATCCGCACGGAGAACTCATCCGCACGGATAAGTCATGCGCACGGATAAGTCATGCGTACGGATAACCTTTTAATTGTCAAACCGTACAGAAAATTTTTCTTTGTCAGAATATTTTGAGATCCCAAAATTATTTCTTAAATGAATAAAATTTCCGCAGGATTGGGATAAATCTCATAATATTTATTGTGTATTGGATAAAGTGTATACCGAAAACACAATAGTTCAAGATGTTGCGAAATTCTTGAGAGAAAGTAGAATCTCTAAGGCTTTAACTGATAAGACTGTAGCTTATGAATCTCATGTGAAACGATTTTGGAGTGCTGCAAGATACGAAGAGAGTGATAAAACCATTTATTCTGCTGCATCAAAGAAGGATGAGAATGGAAGAGATATAGATTTGGAGATGAAAGTGACAGTTGGTGATGTAAGGAGAGTGTTGAATTTAGGAGACGCTGATAGTGACCCAACCATAGTTTCTGAACGTCTTGTAAAAGGATTGTGGTGTAGAATGGGTTTTGCTGGTAGTGTAAATGGAAGGATGCAGAAGACAAGTTTCAGTCACGCTTATAAATTCATGGCTCATTGTGTTATTCATGCATTGTCACACAGAAAGGGTGGATATGATGAAACTCAAGATTATATCATGAATATCATTGCTTGTCTTGTACTGAACAGACCGTACAATATCTCTCAAGTAATTTTTGATCACATGTCTGAGAATGTAAAGGATGGAAGCAAGAGGTTCCTTATGTATCCTAGGTTTGTCCAGATGTTGATAGATAATAAGTTTGAAGGTTTAGAAAATAGAAGTAACGATATTTTGGGCCTGAGGCATATGTCACCAGACACAATCAGCAGGTTGATCAAAGGTCCAAATCCAGGAGCAAAGAGAATGATCTGCAAAATTTCAAATCCAAACTATGTAGCTCCAGAAAATGATGCATGGAGACATGAAGATAGCAATTCTGATAATGAAGATGACAAGATGAGTTTGTTCTTTAAGAAAGATACAAGATGGTGGTGTATCAAGGATGGAAAGAGAAAGAGAACTCCAAAGACGTCCCCTGCAGTTTCTATTCCGAAGAATGTAGAAAAGGGTATTGTGAAAGGGGGAGTCATAAGGAAATTAGAATTTTATATTGTGAAAATTTCTAATAAATTTGTCAAACATCTGTTTTGCAGGGTCTTCTGGAAAACAGCAGCACAAGTTGATAGATGAAACAGTTTTGGAACCGTCAGCAGTTATTCAAGAAGGAGCTGAATTGTTATCACAATCTCTTCAAAGTTTCTTAAAGAAGAATGAGGATGCTGCTAAAGGTGTTAAAGATCAAGAAGGTGTCGTTCAAGATCTTTCAAGTGATGATGATTCTGAAACCACTATATCAAAATCTGAACTTGATCCAATCACTCTTGGCAAAGGAAAAGCTCAGTTAAAGAAGAAGTCTCCAAAGAAAAAGAAAGGGTCAGACGAAGAAGATTCAACTTATGATCCTGAGAGTCCAAAGAAACAAATCAAGAAAAGAAAAGCAGTTGTGGCTGGCCTCATTCCAAGAAGTGTTCGAGCAAGAAAAGGCGAAAGTCAAGTTCAAAAGGAACATGATGGTAAAGATAGTCAACATGTTGAATCATCTCAACCACAAGAAACAGAAGCCGAAAAGCAGACTAGTCACGATGACTACGTTGAAGTTACTGAGGCTGGAGTCTTTTATTCAAAGTTTCCAAAAGTACCAGAAAATATAGAGATTCCAGAATCTTCCTCACGTCCAAGAGACTCAGATGATTTCTTTAGTCATATGCCATCTGCTTCAGGAGATCCGTTAGAAGATCTGAATTTTCATGATGATTTATTCAACAATGAAGCAGTGAGAGTTCTGGCAAAGAAAGTCAAAGATCTTGAAAAAGAAAAAGAAAAGGCTGAAGGAGAACGTGATCTTTTATTAAAGCAAGTTAATAAGATAATGAAAGCTCATGATCAACTCAGATCGGTGTTAATCTTTCATGAAGAAAACACCATGAAGAAAACAAAGGAAGATGGTGATAATAATGCTAAATTGATTGAAGCTCTTATGGCAGAAATATCTTCATTGAATGAAAAGACAAAGAATCTCCAGGATGAAAATCAGACACTTAATCAACTTCTAAGTGAAATGAGTGAGTCTACTTCAAACGAAATGAAAGCAATGAAGTTGGAGATGGAAGCCATGAAAGCTGACAAAGTGATGAAAGATGAACAACTCAAGATGTTATATTCTGTTGTGGAAAATTTTTTGAAAAAGGATGTTCATGCTGCTTACAATGAAATTGAAGTAAGAAAAGTTGAAGAAAGAAGACTTGAAAGAGAGAGAAGACTAGCTGAGGATGCGATACAAAAAGAACAAAAGTATAGTGGAAGATGTTCAGGAAGCTGGTGGCTCTTCAAGTCAAGTTGATACTGAAATGATTGATGCTGAAAATGCTCAAGAACATGGTCAAGATTTTATGTTAGTTGGAGAGTCTTCTCAAATCATTGATTCTGATGAAATCATTCGTAGAGTTGCTATTGCACAAAAGAAGAAAAAGGGCAAAGAAGTGTTGCTACTTGAATGGAAGACAAAGCAGTTTGTTCTTGTTGGTAATGCTTATACTGTGCCACTCAATGTAAAAGAAGGTCTTTACAGAATGAAAGTTATGAAAAGGAGAAAAGAAGCAAAGAAGGCTCGGGGAGAAGTAGTTAGTGATTCTGATGAAGAACTTCTTGGAGATGATGAAGCAGATGAAGATGAAGAGAGAGACGACGATGATGAGAAAGACGATGATAATAAGAAAGATGATGATAAGAAGAATGATGACGATGATCAAGGTTCTTCAGGATTGATTGTGAAGAATCCAATTGATGAACAAAAGATTGAGGAGTTTCTGAATGATCAGATCAATGAACAAGAAGATGATGATCAGCAAGAAACTTCTACTTCTGGAAAGCAGCACATGGATCAGGTATTCCTCACAAATCCTACCGTCATTTTCTTACAAGATAAAAATCAGGAAGTGATTGAGGTTAGAAGAACAAGGGAAGAGATGTTAGAGGAATTGGGTTTGCAAGAAGGTAAATTTAAATTCGATATTGAAGATGAGATTCCTGAAACTTCTGAAGATGTATTTGAGCCAAGATATGCTTTCGAAGCTGATCATTACAATGATGTAATCGTTGAAGATGCTTCAGATTCATCTGATGATGAAGTCGATTTTCATTATTCTGGGATTGATGAAACATTTCCTTCATTGTCGGAAATGTTCAAAGATCGAAATGAAGAAGAAATTAGGAGAAAGATAGTAGAGAAAGTGTCTTCTGAAGGTATTCCAGATACCATATCGAGAGAAAACTTAGCTGAAGAAAGAAAGAAATGGTACAAAGTCATGCCAAAAGAGAGAAAGAAACTTCGGGCACTTCAATTCTTTACACACGACAAAGAACTCTCTTGGGGTGACATTCTCTCTTGGGGATATTTGGAAGACTTAAAAGTTTATGCAATCAGAAGAGAACAGGGAGTACAGTATTTTGAGTTCTTGTCTGATATCAAAACTCTACCTTGGTGGGATATAGATGAGCTGGTCAAAACAAAGAACATCAAAGAATATTACCATGGGTTGGATGTGAGACAACATGATCAAAAGTTATGGAATTATGTGAAGCTGCAAGCTGAAAAAAGGTATCCTGATTGGAAACCACACTTTCCACAACACATTGTCAGAATCTTAGAAAGTGGTGAAAAGGATATTACTCTGGATATCAAACCTCCAAGTTGTTTGAAGAATATGCCTTTACGGGCAATGGAGCAAGATTTCCACGATGAGTTTGAAGGATGGTTGTATAATCAAACTACAGCTGAAGCAATAATTTCTTTACATAACAAGTCCACAGGAGAAGCAAGAAGGATCTGTGTGTTAGATCCTATGTGGCTTGTAAACTGCTCAAAGAAAGATATCGATTGTCTGTTCTACAACAAGATAGTTTATGAGAGACCTGATAGAGAGCAAGCTTTGCAATATCAAAAAGTTGTGGATGTGTGTTACGCAAAAGACATCAACTCTGGAAGATACTGGAAGACAAAATGGAGAGATCTAGAGATTGATGAGTTCTTGAAAGTATACAAGCGTGAACAACGTTCCAAAAAGATTGCTGAAAGAGCTGCTGAGTTGGGAAAACGTAGATTGGGGATTGTTCCTCCAACAGATCAAACACCAATTGAATCTGAAGAAAACAAAATTCCAAAGTGGGAACGGAAGCGTGATGGAGATCCTGTCTACAGAAATTGGTGGTTGACTGAAGGAAGACAAAAGCGAAAAAGAATGTTGGAGGAAAAGGCACAGAAAAGAAGGGAAAAAGCGCGTGAACGAAGACGCAGCAGAAGGAATTGAAGACTATGCTGGAAGGTACTACAGCTACATCCGAGGGGGAGTCTGTTAGTACATTACGTCTGTAGCTTCCGTCAGCATGTAGTCATATTTTATATTCTGTGTTTATGTATATTGTCTGTATGTATGTATGTAGTTAGCATGATAACTCAGGAATAGGTTCTGTATGTGAAAGTGTTGTTTGGGACAAGTTCATCCGCACGCATGGCAATACGTACGTATGGTAATACGCACGGATGACTTATCCGCATGGATAAGTCATACGCGCGGATAACTCATACGCACGGGTGAGTCATACGCACGGATAGCCCACCCGTACGTACAACACTTGTTAGGTTCCTGAGTTTGTCTATAAATAGGAGGTCCGGTGCAACTTTGTGAGGACTTTTTTGACACGCACGGATAGTCTGTACTTCTACCGGATCTTTGTGACTTTCAGAACAATCAATAGAACGAACAGACAAGCAGTTAAACGTTGAATTCTATGTTGCACAAATCTGTGATTCGTCATAATGGATTCCGCACATTAAGACGAAATCGATTCATCTTGTTCCTACGATCAGATCCTGTATCAACGGGACCAACTATCTATCAGACAAATATTTGGTAGTACCTCTCCAAGATATAAAGGTAAATTAAAAATTAAAATTTGTAGAGAAACCTCTTCAGATAAAAGAAAGAAAGATCAAATGATTAGTGTTAGTTCAAGTAAAATGGGATTCAAAGATAGAACCCTAATATACTTAAGAACTGGAATCAGAAATGAAACGAAAGTATCCTCATTTATTCCAGTAAATCTCGAGGGCGAGATTTTTATTAAGGTGGGGAGAATGTAACAACTCATATCAAAAAGTCGTATTTATTACTTTAATTACCCAATAGGAAAACCTAATTGAGAAACCCAAGTGATTCTGTATAATCCCTAAAATTTTCAGAATAGTTGGAATCAGGATTAGGGCCCCTAAAACTCAAGGGGGGTAAAACCCTATTAATGATTATCTTTATAAAACGTTGTCAAAATTTAAAATTCATGCAACGTCGACTCTTCAGGGCTAGATAGGTGACGAAGCAGGCCTACCATACTTTGACACCTTAGGCGACACGCGACAGGAATCAGGGATTCCTTCGCGACACGCGGGGGATGTCAAATTTGGGTATAAATACAGGGGCATGGGACTTGATTCCTGGCTTCAGAACGACGTAAAACTTCGAAATATACACTGAGTTATGCTCTGTTTATCACAATTAACACACACGAATCACTAATCGACGCCGCAATCAGGGTAATAACTCGATCGCTATTACGATTCATTTTCCGATCGATCAATATATTCAATGGATGTTTAAGTGCTGCCCACATTCGGGTTTATGCTTTGTCATTCGTCGTTAATTCGATGGATGTTTAAGTATCGCACTTTGTCATTCGTTGTGAGGGTTGATCTCGTGAGTTATCGTAAAGGCTGTAGTGATTACTAACCCAGAATTGTGTGCCTGTTATTTAATTTAGGTTAAAAGGCTAATCATTAGGCTAAACTCTGCCCGTATAAATCTGCAATGTGAGTCATTCTCTTTTTATCAACTATTTTACAATACCTCAAATTATTTTCAAGGTTATAATTACAGGGACTAAGTCGTGGATATCTTGAATTACTGGCTAGTGGGGTATTGTGCACATTACTAATTTTCTCCTAGTTAGGTTCATTGACCTACTAGGGATAATCATCACTATTTAGGTTCATTGATCTAATAGTGGTATGACAATCGTCACCATTGTGACTTGTCACCATTGTGACAGAGCGCCAGATAAAAATAAGATAGAAGCCATTGTAATCGCTCTTATGTTGTAATTGATAACTATGCATCATTATGCAAAATGAATGATTCACTCAGTATTTCCCGCTGACAAGACCTTTTTCAAACATGTTTCAGGTGATCTGTTATGATCTAGGAAAAGTGCCATAAAGCACTACAAGCTCAAGGAAGTGGCTCAGTATAAAATAAAGAAACATGTTTTGTAAAATAAAGATTTCTCTGTGAAATCTCAATATTGTAAATTACCGGGTTTTATCCCAAGTTGTGAAATAAAATAATTGGGAAATATTTCAGTTTTAAAAAGATCCTGATAATAAACTTCCGCTGTTATACTCAATTAATTAAATACCACGGGATTTCTGTCTCGCGGTTCCTGAAACGGGTCAAACCGGGTCGGGGGCCGTGACAGGGTGTGTTTTAAGACATTTAGGGATATTATAACTATTTTATAGGTGTCGAAAATAATTTAGGAGGGTTGTTATATCCTCCCCACCTTAATTTAGAACTCGTCCTCGAGGTCTACTAGAATAGGTGTGGATATTTCCTTTGCATTTCAGATTCAAGCTCCCATGTATACTCTGGTCCTTTCTTGGAATCCCATTTCACTTTGACTAAAACTAATCTCTTGTGTTTGAGATTCTTGACTTTCCTGTCTTCAATCTGTAGTGGCTTTTCAACAAATTTTAGCTTTTCATTTACCTCTATATCCTTAAGAGGCACTACTAGAGATTCATCAGCTAAGCACTTTTTGAGATTACATACATGAAATACATCATGTATTCTGATGGGTGTCAAGTGTTATATATATTAGGTGTATATTTTAAGCCCCTTTAACACTTTTAGTCAAGTTTTAAGTTTATAAAACACGATATTTACTAACACTAGACACTCATATGGGTAAGTGCACCCATCGTGAGCGTAGTATAGTGTTGGTAAGGTACCGAGGTCGTCCAAGGACACAAGATCTTTTAGTACCGGTTTATCCTCAACGTCTAATCAAATCAAAAAGTTTAGAAAAAATGTTTTAACTAAGAAAAATAAAAACTAACTAAAAATGCTGAAAATAAAAATAAAAGTAAAAACAGATAGACAAGATGAATCACTTGGTTCCGACTCGTATCTAGTGTAACCTTTGATTATTTCCGCACTTTTGCACTTTTTAAGAGATTATCTTAGTTATTGTAGTAGGCCCCTCTTTTGAAGTTGACGTTACCCTCACCCCAGTAGTTTGAGTCAGCAAGGATACAATCCTAAAAGGGTGGATTATTGGAAGATAATTAATTAAGTTATTAATGCAAATTATGGTAGGCCCCTCTTTTGGAGGTGAAGTTACCCTCGACTAAGTAGTCTGAGTTAGCAGGGATACAGTCCTAAATAGCCGGGTTATAGTATTAATAGTAGTTAACTTATAAGGGGATCAAAGAGTTTGGACCCCCGCCATCCAATACCATTAAGTATTGAAGGAGGTCCTACTAAATTTGACCCAGGTCCATTGCAGGACCTCTAAACGCTGAACAATGGCAAGACCTTTACCAAACCGTTCCTTTAACCCCCGACCAGGTAGCCAACATACCTCCATATAGACCGTGGAGATATGAATGGTGAAAATCTTTTATTTTATATAGACAGTAAAATAATGTCAAGACACCACGGACAAACGATAAGGAAAGATCACCTTCAACATAAGAAACTAGTTATTAAAGTCATTAATACAAAACCAAGTAAAAAGTGCGAAAAGATTAAAAATAAAAAGTATTACACTAGACACTTTGTCTTCACCAAGTGATGTAAGAGACTTAGGCAAACATGGCCTTGATTGTCAAGAACTCTTACGATCAATCTTGGATCCCGAGACGACTCACACACTCTATGATGGACAATGGATGATGGTGGTGGATGATGGTGTTATGGTGGTGGTGGGTGGTGGGTGAAGTGTGAGAGAGGTGGTGTGCCAAGGGATGGTTTGAGCTTGAGCCAAGCACTCCTATTTATAGGCTGAACAGAAGCTCGAGCATGGCCCCGTGTCCAATGGGCACGGCCCCGTGTCCACATCCTTCTCTTTCTTCATTTAATGCAGCTTGTCTTATTAGTTGAACGCGCCCCCGTGTCCGCTGAACACGACCCCGTGTGCAGAAAATTCTATTAATGGTAAATGGTCGTCCCAATTTCCTCCGAAATCAATTACACAATCTCTAAGCATATCTTCCATTGTTTGAATTATCCTTTCGCTTTGTCCGTCCATTTGTGGATGATAAACGGTGCTTAGATTTAGCTTGGTTCTCATTGCTTTTTGGAAACTTGTCCAAAAATGAGAGGTAAAACGGCTATCTCTATCAGAAACAATTGATAAAGGAATATCATGTAATGAAACTATTTCATTTACATATAATTTGGCTAATTGTTCCATACCGAATGTTTCCTTCATTGGTAAATGAGCAGATTTAGTTAACCTATCTACAATCACCCAGATTGTATCATTACCTTTTCTCGTCTTGGGTAATTTGGTAACAAAGTCCATTGTTATCAATTCCCATTTCCATACTGGCATTTCCAATGGTTGCAACAAACCTGAGGGTTTCTGATGTTCAGCTTTGACCTGTGAACAGGTTAGGCACTTGGCAACATAGGCTGCTATATCCTTTTTCATTCCTATCCACCAGAAATTCTTTCTTAAGTCTTGATACATCTTATCTCTTCCAGGATGTATCGTATACTTAGACTTATGGGCTTCTTCTAATATTCGGTGGCGTAGGTTTCCTAATTTAGGTATCCACATCCTTTTCTTATGAAATCTCCAAATTCCATCTGTTCCTTGTTCTAATTCCTTAATCATTCCTTTCAATTTCTCATTATCGTCCTTGATTACTGATTCTTGTGCTTTTCTAATCTGTTCATTTAAATCTACTTGTAGATTTAATTTAAGAGAACGTACTCTTTTTGGCTTTTCATGATACTTTAGACTTAAAGCATCAGCAACTACGTTAGCCTTTCCTTCATGATACTGGATATTACAATCATAATCACTGAGAAATTCCATCCAGCGTCTTTGTCTCATATTCAGCTCTTTTTGCCAAAAAATGTACCTTAAACTCTTATGATCAGTGAAGACAACAAATTTATTTCCATATAAATAGTGTCTCCAAATCTTAAGGGCAAAAATTATAGCTCCTAACTCTAAATCATGTGTTGTATAATTTTCTTCATGATTCTTAAGTTGTCTAGAAGCGTATGCTATAACCTTCTGGCGTTGCATCAACACACATCCATAACCTAACTTAGAAGCGTCACAATAGACTTCAAAGTCTTCCGTTCCTTCTAGTAACGCTAGTATGGGTGCGTTGGTTAGTCTTTGCTTAAGAAATCTAAAGGCTTCTTCTTGTTTTGGTCCCCATTCAAACTTAACAGATTTACAGGTTAGCTTAGTCAAGGGAATGACTATTCTAGAAAAATCTCGAATAAACCTTCTATAATAACCGGCCAATCCTAGAAAACTTCTAACCTCTGTTGGTGATTCAGGGACTTTCCATTTAGTAATTGCCTCAATCTTTATGGAATCCACATGAATTCCTTCATGGTTAACTAAATGTCCAACAAACTGCACTTCTTCTAACCAAAATTCGCATTTTGAAAATTTAGCATAAAGCTTTTTTTCTCAGCAAATTTAGGAGTGCATGCAGATGCGCTGCATGTTCCTCTTGACTCTTCGAGTAAATTAGAATATCATCTATAAAGACAATTATGAATTCATCCAAATATGGCTTACATATTCGGTTCATCATGTCCATAAATGCGGCTGGGGCATTGGTTAAACCAAATGGCATGACAGTAAATTCATAATGGCCATACCTTGTTCGAAAAGCGGTCTTAGGAATGTCCTCTTCTTGTACCTTTAATTGATGATATCCTGAGCGTAAATCGATATTTGAGAAAAATCGAGCTCCTTGTAGTTGATCAAACAGATCGTCGATTCTTGGTAATGGGTACCGATTTTTAATCGTGATCTTATTCAATTCGCGGTAATCAATGCACATACGCATTGATCCGACTTTCTTCTTGACGAACAAGATCGGTGCTTCCCATGGCGATGAGCGTGGCTATATGAATCGTTTCTCCAACAGTTCGTCTAACTGTTTCTTTAATTCTTGCATTTCCGCAGGTGCCAAACGGTAAGGTGCTTTGGCAATTGGTGCTGTTCCTGGTAGCAGATGAATTCTGAATTCGACTTCTCTATCCGGCGGTAGTCCTGGTAGTTCTTCTGGAAATACATCTGAAAATTGAGATACTACGGGGATATCTTTTAATTCTTTTCCCTTAGTGTTAATGATTATGGAAATCATATACACTATTGATCATTTTCTTGCACAACTTGCAGTTTTCATCACAGAGATCAATTTTGTGTATCTAGTTGGCTTATCTCCTTTAATTGTGATCTTTTCACCCTTTGGTGAATTTACTTTGATTGACTTTTGATCACATAGAATACTGGCTTTATTGGCTACTAACCAATCCATTCCTAATACAATATCAAATCCAGCCAGATTCATTGGGTAAAGATTAGCAATAAAACTTTGGTTTAAAATTTCTATTCTTGCTCCCTGCAAGATTTCAGTAATCTTAATGGATTCTCCATTTGCTGTTTCTACTAGACATTCTTGTTGGAGTTTAGTTAATGGTTGGTTGAGAAGTTTGCAAAATGAAGTATTAATAAAACTTTGGTTCGCACCAGAGTCAAATAATACTTTAGCAAAAACGTCATTAACTAATAACGTACCGGCAATCACGTCCGGGATCATCTTTGCTTCTTCTGTAGTCAAAACAAATGCTCTAGCATTTTTAGTAGTCTTGTTGTTTATGGTCGGGGCTAGTTTTGGACAGTTCAGCTTGATATGACCTTGTTCTCCACAGTTATAGCATTTCCTATTGTTAGATTTCTTCCTGCAGTCTTCTTCCTTGTATCCCAATATTTTGCAAAAATTGCAATATATAGAGCATCTTCCAGAATGCTTTCTTTTGCAATATTTGCAGTAAGGAGCAGAGGTAGAACCTATATTTTTCCCACGATTGGAATTTCCGTAGCGGAATTCCTAGGTAAGCCTTTGAGCTAGGTTCCTCCTCTGATTCTCTTCTTGGGTACGCACTAACTCATCAGTCAGGGTGTTTGCTAGTTCTACAGCTTCTTCTATAGTCGGTGGTCTAGCTCCCTTGACTACATGTCTAATTTCACCAATTAATCCCCAGATGTAACGGGAGATTAACACTAGTTCTGGTGATGCTAGGGTTGGCACTATGCTAGCATATTCAAAGAATGTAGTAGTGTAACCCTTGCTATCCACTCCAGTCATTCTAAGGTTTAAGAATTTACTAGCTATCTGCTCATTTTCATTAGGAGGACATAATTTCCTTTCCACCATATTCTTAAACTCAATCCATTCCATATTATAAATCTTGTCACTTCTCCTAGCGTGGAGAATAGTATTCCACCATTCCAGAGCTGCATTCTTAAACAGATTGGAAGCAAACATTATTTTATCTCCTTCTGCGCACTTGCTTATTTTTAAGACTGCCTCAGTCTTTTGTAACCAGCGTAGAGCTGCAATGGCTCCTTCATTGCCCGAGAATTCCATTGGTTTGCAGGACCAGAATTCTTTGTAAGAACAACCATATGACATGGTTCTTCTTCTTTTTGGAATTGGCAATTGAAATAGTGGTCCATTGTTCACGCTATGAGTGGGTTCAGTATGTGTTCACTTATTTCCACTATTACTGTTATTATTTTCTGCTTCCCTAACATTTTGAATGATAGCTGGCATAGCATCTCTAATTCCTTGGGATACTATATGCCGAATAGCACTGTTATTTATCTGGTTTTCATTATTCTGGTTTTCCCGATTTGCATTGTCGGCCATCTGAATTTTAAACATTTACCACATATTAATATCACAAAATAACATTGAATGCAAATAATCACACGACAACACATTGATCCAAAATCGTCGTCATTGCGACCTTTACTCTATTTTCTATTATGCATCTATATCTATTATAAATACAACTGAAATTCAAATTACAATATTAGTATGCATCAATAATTATAAGATTATCTATTCTAGTTTGGAAAATATTTTTTTTCAAACATACACACACACAAACACACACACACACACACACACATATATATATATATTATTACTATTACTACTGATATGGGTTCATCCAGTATTGCATGTTGCGCTTGTCATATTTCCAGACGAGTCTTTCCCCTATCTGTCTCATCCTTTCACTTCCTTCTAAGATCTCCTCACCAAAGGTGCGGAGTTCATGTATGTTCTCAGTACTCATGGGTGGGGCTGGGGCTGGTATCGGGTCAGGAAACTGGGGCATGGGTTCTTCCTGAGGGTACGGGTTCTCCAGAATCTCCCTGATATATTGGTCATTATCATAATAGGGGTCTAGAGGGTCAAGGTCTAGGTAGGGTTCTACTAGATCTTGCATGGGCTCCCCTATTGGGATTGGGTAACGTTGTTGGTAATCCCTATGGTCGTCAAACCACGGGTCATAGTCTGGAGGATGGGGTGCTGGTATTCTAGGGATTTCAGCTTGGTCTAAGTCAGGTAGTGGGTTCTGGTCAGCTGGGTCAATTTCTACTTCCATGGATTGTGTTGGGAATAACTGCAGTGGTTGTGGTGCTATGAGTTGTACTAGATTAGGGTCTGCAGCTGTGGTTGCTAGTATGTGGAAGTTTGTCAGTCTCCTATTGATTATATCCTGTGTTTGAGCGTTCATTTCCCTATTCGCGGCTGCTAAAGCTCGCTGCTGCTGAAGTTTTCTCATCCTCTTTCTACGCTCATGAGCTCCTCTGCTGAACCATCCTCTCTTCTTGGGAGGGAATGGCTCTTCAGATTGTGCTTTAAACACGAAAATTCCTTCTTCGGTATCAGCCGAACACCACGAGGGGGTAGACTGCGAAGAGGTTCCTTCGTTCCTAGGAGAGTTGGACAGTTGACGGTAAGCGTCCGAAGGTCCTTGATCACTCATACTGTAAACTAACAAATTGTCAAATAACACAAAATAATAATCTACACGTATGCACATAGTTTTATTTATTATTTCCTAACAAAATTTATAATTTCAATGTCAGCAGAACACTTCTTTGGCTGAAATTAGTGGCAAAGCTCTGATACCACCTTCTGTCACAACCCCCGTCCCCTACCTCGGGAGGCGGGCGGCCGCGACCTACTCAGAGATGGTGGTATCGGTGTTTATCATTAATTGGCAGCGGAATTTTCATCAGGACCGTAGTTAGGAAATATTTTATTAGAGTAAACACCACATTTTATATTAATAAACATAATGGGATAAAACCCATGTTTTCATTACAAACATGTTTATAGGAATAAATCCTATTTTATTGAATAAAACATTTCTCTTTATTTAGGTAACTTTTATAGCCACATTTTTCCAAGCCTTCAGTGCTCTCCAGCTGACTTCTATTTTGGCTTTCACATTTTGTTACCTGAAACCAGTTTAAAAACATTTGTCAGTGGAAAATACTGGTGAGTGAATCCCAGTTTAATCAAAAAGAGGTTTATCAATTTACATTATTGAGAGCGATTACAATGTTTACATCTACACAATTACTCATTCAGTACTGTCAATCCTGACTGGTGGGTCATATTACACATTGGCTATCTCGTTGTCCAATGGAAACCTGTTCCACATTTTGTATACAAAACCCCAACATACCGGCAGTAATTGAAGAATTACAAAGACTCAATCACTGCTAATCACATTGTAAAATATTTAAGGTTTTGTAAAAACAGTTGGTAAAAAGGAGATTACTCACATTGTTAGTTTAGACTTTTCCTGGTGTTTTTCCTGGTTATAATCTATTAATTAAACAATGCACTCGCGTTAGTATAATAACCCAATATTTACATTAGTTATACCCTCCCCGAGACAAAACTCCAACGACTACGTCGGGCAGAACCTCGACAGCCGTTACGGAGCACTAGATCAATCGGGCAACGTATCTAAAACATAACCGGGGGTTATAATACTTACAACAAGGCAGAACTTCATTAATTAGGGGTATAATGCCCGAATATTATGCCTATATTTCAGAAATGAGAGAGAGAATTCGTTTGTGAGCGTCGGAAAAGTGAAGGCCGATGCTCCCAATTTATAGGAGCTGATTTCTAGTTCCTCGCGGCCCGCGTAAGATAAGGAGAAGGCCTTCGCGGCCCGCGACGTAGACTACGTAGGCCCTAGCTATGCTGATTCGCTGAACTAGACTCGACACGAGGCTGCCCGCGTAAGACAAAGAGGGAGTCTTCGCGGCCCGCTAGAAAACATTCAAAATTGTTTTTATTTTTATTTTTATAAAATTAAAGGTATTTTGGGTCAAATATCGTATACGGTGTGTGTTTTAAGACATTTAGGGATATTATAACTCTTTTATAGGTGTCGAAAATAATTTAGGAGGGTTGTTATATCCTCCCCACCTTAATTTAGAACTCGTCCTCGAGGTCTACTAGAATAGGTGTGGATATTTCCTTTGCATTTCAGATTCAAGCTCCCATGTATACTCTGGTCCTTTCTTGAAATCCCATTTCACTTTGACTAAAACTAATCTCTTGTGTTTGAGATTCTTGACTTTCCTGTCTTCAATCTGTAGTGGCTTTTCAACAAATTTTAGCTTTTCATTTACCTCTATATCCTTAAGAGGCACTACTAGAGATTCATCAGCTAAGCACTTTTTGAGATTACATACATGAAATACATCATGTATTCCTGCCATTTCCTCTGGCAGTTGTAGCTGATAAGCTACAGGTCCTATTCTTTTAATAATCTCAAAAGGTCCAACATACCTGGGTTAGCTTTCCCCTTTTGATGAATCTGACCACTCCTTTCCAAGGAGAGACTTTTAATAACACCTTGTCACCTACCTGAAATTCTAACGGCTTTCGCCTGTTATCAGCATAACTCTTCTGTCTATCGTGTGCTGTTTTTAGTCGTTCCTTGACTTAAATAATCTTGTCTTTGGTTTCTTGCACTATTTCAGGTCCAGACAATTGCTTTTCTCCAATCTCTGCCCAACAGACTGGAGTTCAGCACTTTCGTCCATAAAGTGCTTTGAAAGGTGCAGCATTAATACTGGTATGATAGCTGTTATTATAAGAAAATTCTATTAATGGTAAATGGTCGTCCCAATTTCCTCCGAAATCAATTACACAATCTCTAAGCATATCTTCCATTGTTTGAATTATCCTTTCGCTTTGTCCGTCCATTTGTGGATGATAAACGGTGCTTAGATTTAGCTTGGTTCTCATTGCTTTTTGGAAACTTGTCCAAAAATGAGAGGTAAAACGGCTATCTCTATCAGAAACAATTGATAAAGGAATATCATGTAATGAAACTATTTCATTTACATATAATTTGGCTAATTGTTCCATACCGAATGTTTCCTTCATTGGTAAATGAGCAGATTTAGTTAACCTATCTACAATCACCCAGATTGTATCATTACCTTTTCTCGTCTTGGGTAATTTGGTAACAAAGTCCATTTTTATCAATTCCCATTTCCATACTGGCATTTCCAATGGTTGCAACAAACCTGAGGGTTTCTGATGTTCAGCTTTGACCTGTGAACAGGTTAGGCACTTGGCAACATAGGCTGCTATATCCTTTTTCATTCCTATCCACCAGAAATTCTTTCTTAAGTCTTGATACATCTTATCTCTTCCAGGATGTATCGTATACTTAGACTTATGGGCTTCTTCTAATATTCGGTGGCGTAGGTTTCCTAATTTAGGTATCCACATCCTTTTCTTATGAAATCTCCAAATTCCATCTGTTCCTTGTTCTAATTCCTTAATCATTCCTTTCAATTTCTCATTATCGTCCTTGATTACTGATTCTTGTGCTTTTCTAATCTGTTCATTTAAATCTACTTGTAGATTTAATTTGAGAGAACGTACTCTTTTTGGCTTTTCATGATACTTTAGACTTAAAGCATCAGCAACTACGTTAGCCTTTCCTTCATGATACTGGATATTACAATCATAATCACTGAGAAATTCCATCCAGCGTCTTTGTCTCATATTCAGCTCTTTTTGCCAAAAAATGTACCTTAAACTCTTATGATCAGTGAAGACAACAAATTTATTTCCATATAAATAGTGTCTCCAAATCTTAAGGGCAAAAATTTTAGCTCCTAACTCTAAATCATGTGTTGTATAATTTTCTTCATGATTCTTAAGTTGTCTAGAAGCGTATGTTATAACCTTCTGGCGTTGCATCAACACACATCCATAACCTAACTTAGAAGCGTCACAATAGACTTCAAAGTCTTCCGTTCCTTCTAGTAACGCTAGTATGGGTGCGTTGGTTAGTCTTTGCTTAAGAATTCTAAAGGCTTCTTCTTGTTTTGGTCCCCATTCAAACTTAACAGATTTACAGGTTAGCTTAGTCAAGGGAATGGCTATTCTAGAAAAATCTCGAATAAACCTTCTATAATAACCGGCCAATCCTAGAAAACTTCTAACCTCTGTTGGTGATTCAGGGACTTTCCATTTAGTAATTGCCTCAATCTTTGTGGAATCCACATGAATTCCTTCATGGTTAACTAAATGTCCAACATACCGGCAGTAATTGAAGAATTACAAAGACTCAATCACTGCTAATCACATTGTAAAATATTTAAGGTTTTGTAAAAACAGTTGGTAAAAAGGAGATTACTCACATTGCTAGTTTAGACTTTTCCTGGTGTTTTTCCTGGTTATAATCTATTAATTAAACAATGCACTCGCGTTAGTATAATAACCCAATATTTACATTAGTTATACCCTCCCCGAGACAAAACTCCAACGACTACGTCGGGCAGAACCTCGACAGCCGTTACGGAGCACTAGATCAATCGGGCATCGTATCTAATACGTAACCGGGGGTTATAATACTTACAACGGGGCAGAACTTCATTAATTAGGGGTATAATGCCTGAATATTATGCCTATATTTTAGAAATGAGAGAGAGAGAATTCGTTTGTGAGTGTCGGAAAAGTGAAGGCCGATGCTCCCAATTTATAGGAGCTGATTTCTAGTTCCTCGCGGCCCGCGTACGATAAGGAGAAGGCCTTCGCGGCCCGCGACGTAGACTTCGTAGGCCCTTGCTATGCTGATTCACTGAACTAGACTCGACAAGAAGCTGCCACGTGGCAGCACCGGGTGCGCTCTGATCTTTGCGCTATCGTGGCCCCCGTAAGACAAAGAGGGAGTCTTCGCGGCCCGCCAGAAAACATTAAAAATTGTTTTTATTTTATTTTTATAAAATTAAAGGTATTTACGGTCAAATATCGTATACGGGGTGTGTTTTAAGACATTTAGGGATATTATAAATATTTATGGGTGTCGGAAATAATTTAGGAGGGTTGTTATATTTTGGGGAAGAAAGAAGAAGATAATTAACAGAATTTGAGAGAAAGGGGAAGGGGTGATACCTGCTTGATCTTCGAATGAGGATTTAATGGAAATATCTTCAACTTAAATGGAGAATCCTAACCCTATCTCTAACCTATTTATAATGATGTTTGTTGCAGGGGAAGTCTTATCAGTGACGTTAGACTGTAACGGCTAGTCCGCTTACAACGGCTAGTTTCTTGGCAACGAGTAATTTGATTCCAACGAAAATATGACTCATTTAGTTACAACTTATTCCTCATATTTTGGGGCAATTGTTAGGGCATGGATTTTATGCTAATGATCATCTATCCTGAGACTGCGCCTGGATCACGGATCCTTAATGGATAATGCAGGGAGTCTGAGGATCAAGAATCCTTACTATTGTTTATGTTTTTAACAATTGTTCCTTGTGTTCTTAGTTTATGTTTGCAGGTATTTGTGGGCTAAGTAAATACGAGAATCTCAGAGGAATATGCTATTTTTGGCACGTGCATGAGAGTTATAACCGTTGAGGAAGGTCGTGTGAAGACTTGCATGATCTTCGGAGAGTTAGTTACTAGGATTTTTTTATCTTTTAAGGGGTAACAAGCTCAATTTTAGAAACACAATAGCTGACATTCGAACTCTCTGGTCTACATTGGCGAACACACACACTTTCACACTAGCAATTCATTGTATTGAGCTTGTTGACTTCCAAAGTTGTAAACTTTTTTGTTCAATATAGTTGATAGTGATAGTTTTCACTATCTGAGGTTTTTTATGCCGGAGAACACACATTGATCAAGGGCTTTTTCCTCGTATAAATCCTTGTGTTCATTGTCATTTCGTCTTAATAATTGTTCATACGTTTATTCATTCAATCAAGCACTCAACCTCACAAAAATCGGATTTGGTTACATTATCCTTGTTGTGATTTTTGACCAAAACAGTTGTAGGTCCGTTTTTCTCGGAGGATCAATACGGAGACCTATCCCTGTTTATCACAAACACGGTCACGAGTGCGGAATCCACGTGACGGTGCAAACAGAACAAAGTAAAGCAAGTAACACAACATATAACCAAAGATTCACTTTAGATTAAAAGGGCGAGAACAACATCAAACATATACACACAATGCTTGAACGATAAACTCTCAGTTTCTCTATGCTCTCACACCTTAACTGTTAAACATAACCAGCTATATATATTGTCCACTGGCGAACCTTGTATGCGACGAAGATATGTGTGACGAAGAATGATTCTTCGTCACACACTCATCACGACGAAGGACAAGATTCGCCAAGAATGGATCATGACGAAGAGTGGGTCTTCGTCAAGCATGATTCATGATGAAGATTGAGTCTTCATCAAGAATCAATCAAGACAGAATATCACTAAGTGTTTGACAGTTAAGCATGATAACAATATAAAGACACAACATAAATGCACACTTGCATTATGTTAAACATACAATACAAAGACAAACATCATACCAAGTAAGATAGGAGGATATCCAACTAGGTAGACTTGACGGAACTTACAGACTCGATTACAGAAGACCGTATAACATATAACGTAAACAAGACAAAGTTACAGACACATAAATGCACCAACAAACTCCCCCTTGTCTGTTGCTTGGTCTTCGCTCTTTGAGTCTTCAATGTTTTGCCGACCAGGAGCTGCCGGCGTGTATCCCTCGATAAAAACAGAAACAAGCGGCGCGTTGAAATAGTAACGCTTGATGCGCGTCCTTGTCTTTGTAGAATATGTCGTGATGAAACAGCTTGTTGATATCGGAAGCAGACATGTTGATTATCCACATTGGATCGAGCATGCAGAAATTTTCTTGATCATTTTTTAACACAATAACGGCCTCATGCTTATCGGAGTCATAACACCACAACGCCATATTTTCCAAGAAGTTCTGCTTCATCGGCATCAAAGGGATCTTGTCCATAACCTTCACCGGCTGATAAACGAGCTTGTACCTCTCCGTGTTGGTTGACGGATCCAAAGTATACTTTATTTGCTAATACATCGGAAACTGTGGCTTGTATAACTCGTCTATCCACCCTATCCTCCGATTTATCTTCAACTTGTGAGCAAACAACGTTGCTCCTTCATATTTTGAACGATTAATCAGCTCCAGCTTTGATAATGCTGCAACATCATAGAACGGTAGAGATAGAATACTCAAAAGCGATCTGAAATACTGGATTCCATGTTCACGTTTTACCGCCATGCAATGGATTTCCTTCACAAACATCCAACTGAGTATTTTTCCAAGAGGATTTTCTTTATCGAACTTCAAATAATCGACTTAAGCTTCAGAAGGTGTAGGCTTTGCAGTCGTGGAAAGGAACTATTTTCTCCATTCTTTGAATGAGTCGGTCGTATCATCTGTTGATATCTTTAGCTTTTCTCCATTCTTTGAATCATGATTCTTTAGCTTTTCGTCGATATCTTCCAAATTATCTTTCAACCAGTCTTCATCAAACGGATTGAACTCTGTTCCATCTTCACGTACATAAGTCGATTTCCTCGTTTCGCCTTAAAAAACAATTTCATCAAGATTTTCTATGTCTGCAGTTTCAAGTTCACTTGGAATATTATCAATAGTAGCATCATCGATTGCTTTCATTTCATTCAACGCTAGTAACTGCTGGAAGCAGAACTTTGATGCCGATGAATCGGTCAACCCACATAATGTTAACACGCTTTCTGACATTCTCGAAACCATCCTGTATTTTCTTGACCCCATCTGTTATCTTGGTATTGTGAGAGTTGTACCACTCTTTCATATCATCATGCTTTGCTTAAAGAGTTTCGGCCAACCTTTGAATAGCAGTGCTTCTTTCTTTCATACGATTCATATCAATACCACGAGCGTTATCAGCAGCTCGCATTTGCTGTAATTGGCGTTCCCTTTCTTCATCAGCAGCCTTCAAACGTGCATTCTCAGCCTTAAGTTGTTCAATCTCAGCTTGTTGGCATGCAATCTCAGCTTGTTGACGTTGAACAGTGGACTTTAGCGTATTCATCTCCAACTGTTGCTTTATCACATCGCTTCTTGTAGCATTCATGAACTCCGATTGTCTGTTAATCTGACCTGCAGCAGCTTGCAATTGAGAGAATAAGAAATCTACATTTTCGTCTGGCTGCATTTCAGAAAATTTTCTTTGTCGGAGTTCTGATGCCTGCTGAGATGTAGTTGCTCGAATGGTGGATGCCATTGTGCGTGCAGGTTCTTGTGGTGTAACCGTTGGAGTTTCAGCAGCTGAAGTAACCACAGGAGGTGGTTCAGTTGATTTGGGAGGAAAAGATATCATAGAAGAAGCTTCTTCGGCCGTTAGCCCAAATTCTAGATTCATTTCTGACTCGTGAACGGGTTCTTCATGTGACCCAAGTTGCTGTATGGATGAAGCACCGTTATTATAACAACCCTCCGAAATAAATTTTTGACACCCCTAAATATATTTAAAATGTCCCAATATGTCTTAAAACATACCCCGTAAGCGAAAACCGAGCCCAAAATACCCTATATAATTAAAAAAATAAAATAAAAACAAGAAATTGGTGCCACTCGCGGGGCGCGAAGCCCCTAGGCAACCCAGTCGCGGGCCGCGACAGCTGGGAGATCAGACCGCACCCTAGGGTGCCATGTACCAGGACGTGTGTGGAGGCTACGAGTCAACTCAGCATAGCTAAGATCTAGTCTACAAGTCCTCGCAGGCCGCGAAGCTCTTGGCTGAGATCTACGCGGGGCGCGACAAGGTCCGAATCATGCCCTATAAATAGAGGCCATTGGCCTTCAGTCCCAACTCGCGCCACAATTTCTCTCTCTCGAAATTTCATATAGTATAAGCTATTCTCGGGCATAATACCCCCTAAATAACGAAGTTCTACCTCGTTATAAGTATCATAACCCCAGTTACGTATTAAATACGCTGCCCGATTGATCCAGGGTTCCGTAACGGCTGTCGTGGTTCTGCCCGACGTAGTCGTTGGAATGTCGTCTCGGGGAGGGTATTACTAATGTAAATATTGGGTTATTATACTAACGCGTGTGCATTTGTGTAATTAATAGATAATCACCAGGAAATCCTTAAGGAAAACCCTAAGACAGCAATGTGAGTAATCTCCTTTTTGCAAATTATTTCTACAAAACCTCACCTAATTAATGATATATTAAACAGTGATTGAGTATTTGTATTCTACAATTATCGTCGGTATGTTGGGGGGTTTTGTATACAAAATTTGTTACTACGTTGTGAGTAGTAACATGACCACAAGTCGGGTTGATAGTACCGTGGGTGGTAATTAAAGTAGATGTAAACAAATGTAATTGCGCGACCGCCCTCAATACTGTACAATGGTTTTTACAAGTCTTGATTAAACTGGGATTCACTCACTAGTATTTCCCACTGACAAAATGTTTTTAAACGCGTTTCAGGTAACAAAATGTGAAAGCCAAATAGAAGTCAGCTGAACAGCACTGAAGGCTTGGAAAAGTGGCTATAAAGTTACCTAAAATAAAGAGATGTTTTATTTAAATAAAATAGGGTTTATCCCCATGAAAATGTGTGTACTTGAAACTTGGTATTTTCCCATATGTTTAATAGTATAAAGGCGTGGTATTTTACTCTGATAAAATATTTCCTAACTACGGTCCTGATGTAATTTCCGCTGCGAAAATGATAAACACAGATACCACCAAAACTGGTCACGGCCGCCCGTTCCCGGGTAGTTAGGGGACGGGGGTTGCGACAGAAGGTGGTATCAGATCTAAGACACTGATTCAGCCACAGAAGTGTTCTGCTGATCCAAAATATTATTCCAAATGTTAGGAAATAATTTACGGAAATGCGTGTATATCTGCATTTTATTGTTGTGTGTTATTTGACTATTTGTTAGTTTACAGTATGAGCAAGCAAAGACCTTCCGACACCTACCATCAGTTGTCCAGCTCACCTAGAAGCAAAGGCACCTCTTCACATCCTGCCCTCTCAGGGTATTCAGCTGACAATGAAGATGTGATATTCTTGTTTAAGGCTCAGTCTGAAGAGTCATTCCCTCCTAAAAAGAGATGATGGTTCAGTAGAGGAGCGCATGAACGTAGGAAAAGAATGAAAAAGTTACAACAGCAACGTGCTTTAGCAGTCGTTAAAAGAGAAACAGATGCTCACACTCAGGATATGCTCAATAGGAGTTTAGCCAATTTTCATATCCTAGCAACCACAGGTGCCGGCCCTAACCTTGAGCAACTTATAGCACCCCAGCCCTTACCACTATTTCCCGCACAGCCAATGGAAATTGAAAACAACCCAGAAAATCAAATCCCAATGCTTGAATTCAACCCAGCTGAGATACCTAGAATACCAGCACCCAATCCCTTAGACCCAGACTACGACCCATGGTTAGACGACAATAGGGATTACCAGCAACGCTACCCAATACCAGAAGACGAACCTATGCCAAACCTAGAAGCCTACCCAGATTTGGACCCTCTAAATCCCTACTATGATAATGACCCATAAATCAGGGAAATTTTAGAGAATCCATATCCTTACCAAGAACCCATGCCCCAGTTCCCAAACCCAGTACCAGCCCCTGCACCCCCAGTGAGTGCGGAGAATGTGCAAGAACTCTGAACCTTTGGTGAAGAGATTTTAGAAGGTAGTGAAAGGATGAGGCATATAGGAGAACGACTCGTCTGGAAGTATGACGAGCGTAATACGGAGTTCTGGATGAACCCATATCAGTAATGGTTATAGTAATAATAATAATAATAATAATAATATATAATATGTGTGTATGTTTGAAAAAAAAAACTAATCAATAGCTATTGATGCCTAATAGTATTGTAATTTTATATTCCAGTTCCAGTTTGTATTAGATGCATAATATATAAGAAAAAGTAAGTCGCAATGTTCGACGATTTTGATCAACATGCGTGTTATGTGATTGTTTATATTAAATATTATCTTGCGATATTAATATGCAGTAATTGTTTATAATTCAGATGGCCAACCAAGTGAATCAAGAAAACCCGAATAATAACCTGGAAAACCAGAATAACGATAATCAGAACAACAATAACAATGGAAACCAAGTGGATAACAATGCCATCCAACACATAGTGGCACAAGGGATTATAGACGCGATGCCATATATTATCCAAACAGTTAGGGAAGCTGATAATAAAAGTAATCATAGCAGTAAACGACCCACTGAACCTGAACACAGCGTGAACAATGGACCCATACTTCAAGTGCCCATTCCCAAAAGAAGAAGAACCATATCTTATGGTTGTTCTTATAAAGAATTCTGGTCTTGTAAACCAATGGAATTCTCGGGAAATGAAGGGGCCGTTGCAGCTCTACGCTAGATAGAAAAGACTGAGGCAGTCTTAAAAATAAGCAAATGCGCGGAAGAGGATAAGATAATGTTTACCTCCAATTTGTTTAATAACTCAGCCTTAGAATGGTTGAACACTATCCTCTAGTCTAGGGGAAGTGACAGAATTTACAATATGGAATGGGAGGAATTTAAGAATATGGTAGAAAGGAAATTATGCCCTCCCAACGAAAAGGAACAAATAGCAAATAAATTCCTAAACCTTAGAATGACTAGAGTGGATAGTAAGGGTTACACTACATTATTCTTTGAATATGCTAGAATAGTGCCAACCCTTGCATCACCTGAACCAGTATTAATCTCCCGTTATATCTGGGGATTAATCAGTGAGATTAGGCATGTAGTCAAGGCAGCTAGACCTCAAACTATAGAAGAAGCTGTAGAACTAGCAAACACCTTGACTGGTGAATTAGTACGTACACGAGAAGAGGACCAGAGGAGGAACTTAGCTCAAAGGCTTACTCAAGAATTTCGTTATGGAAATTCCAACCGTGGGAAAAATGTAGGTTCCACCTCTGCACCCTACTTCAAGGCCTGCAAGAAGAATCCTTTAGGAAAATGCTCCACTTACTGCATTTTTTGCAAGATACCAGGACACAAGGAAGAAGATTGCAGGAAGAAACCTAATAATGGAATGTGCTTCAACTATGGAGAAAAAGGTCACATCAAGCCGAACTGTCCGAAGCTAGCTCCAGCCGACAACAACAAGACTACTAAAAATGCTAGAGCATTTGTTCTGACTACAGAAGAAGCCAAAATGATTCCGGATGTGATCGCCGATACGTTTTTAGTTAATGATGTTTTTGCTAAAGTATTATTTGACTCTGGTGCGAACCAAAGTTTTATTAATACTTCATTTTGCAAACTTCTCAATCAACTATTAACTAAACTCCCACAAGAATGTCTAGTAGAGACAGCAAATGGGGAAACCATTAAGATTTCTGAAATCTTGCAGGGAGCAAGAATAGAATTTTTAAATCAAAAGTTTATTGCAAACCTTTATCCGATGAATCTGGCAGGATTTGATGTTGTATTAGGAATGGATTTGTTGATAGCCAATAAAGCCAGTATTTTATGTGATCAAAAGTCAATTCAAGTAATTTCCCCAAGGGGTGAAAAGATCACAATTAAAGGAGATAAGCCATCTAGATCTACAAAATTCATCTCTGTGATGAAAACAGCAAGTTATATAAGAAAATGATCATTAGTGTATTTGATTTCCATAATCACTAACACTAAAGGAAAGAAACTGAAAGATATTCCAGTAGTATCTCAGTTTCCAGATGTATTTCCAGAAGAATTACTAGGACTACCGCCAGACAAAGAAGTCGAATTCAGAATCCACTTGCTACCAGGGACAGCACCAATTGCCAAAGCGTCGTATCGTTTGGCACCTGCAGAAATGCAGGAACTAAAGAAACAGTTAGAAGAGTTGTTGGAGAAAGGATTCATACAGCCAAATTCATCGCCGTGGGGAGCGCCGATTTTATTCGTTAAAAAGAAAGCCGGATCGATGCGTATATGCATTGATTACCGTGAATTGAACAAGGTCAGCATTAAAAATTGGTATCCATTACCGAGAATCGATGATCTGTTCGATCAGTTGCAAGGAGCTCGATTTTTCTCAAAGATCGATTTACGGTCAGGATATCGTCAATTAAAGGTACAGGAAGAGGACGTTCCTAAGACCGCTTTTAGAACAAGGTATGGCCATTATGAATTTACTGTCATGCAATTTGGTTTAACCAATGCCCCAGCTGCATTCATGGACATGATGAACCGAATATGTAAGCCATATTTGGATAAATTTATAATTGTCTTTATAGATGATATTCTCATTTACTCTAAGAATAAGGAGGAACATGCAAGACATTTGCACGCACTTCTAAGTTTATTAAGAAAAGAAAAGCTTTACGCAAAGTTTTCAAAGTGCGAGTTTTGGTTAGAACAGGTAAAGTTTCTTGGACATTTAGTCAATCATGAAGGAATTCATGTGGATCCCACCAAGATCAAGGCGATTACCAAATGGAAAACCCCTGAGTCACCAATTGAGGTTAGAAGTTTCTTAGGATTGGCCGGTTATTATAGGAGATTTATTCGAGATTTTTTCTAGAATAGCCATTCCCTTAACTAAGTTAACCTGTAAATCCATTAAGTTTGAATGGGGACCAAAACAAGAAGAAGCCTTTAGAATTCTTAAGCAAAGATTAACCAACGCACCCATACTAACGTTACCAGAAGGAACTGAAGACTTTGTAGTCTATTGTGACGCTTGTAAGTTAGGGTATGGATGTGTATTGATGCAACGCCAAAATGTTATAGCTTATGCATCTAGACAACTTAAGAATCATGAAGAGAATTATTCAACCCATGATTTAGAATTAGGAGCTATAATTTTTGCCCTGAAAATTTGGAGACATTACCTTTACGGCAGTAAGTTTACCATTTTCACAGATCATAAGAGTTTAAGGTATGTTTTCGGGAAAAAGGAGTTGAATATGAGACAAAGACGTTGGATGGAAATTCTTAGTGATTATGATTATAACATCCAGTATCATGCAGGAAAAGCAAATGTAGTTGCTGATGCTCTAAGTCGAAAGTATCATGAAAAACCAAAAAGAGTACGTTCTCTTAAATTAAATCTACAAGTAGATTTAAATGAACAAATTAGGAAAGCACAAGAATCAGTAATCAAGGATGATACTGAGAAATTAAAAGGAATGATTAAGGAATTAGAACAAGGAACAGATGAAATTTGGAGATTCCATAAAAAGAGGATGTGGATACCTAAATTAGGAAACCTACGCCACCATATATTAGAAGAAGCCTATAAGTCTAAGTATACGATGCATCCTGGAAGTGATAAGATGTATCAAGATTTAAGAAAGAAATTTTGGTGGATAGGAATGAAAAAGGATATAGCAGCTTATGTTGCCAAGTGTCTAACCTGTTCACAAGTTAAAGCTGAATATCAGAAACCCTCAGGTTTATTGCAGCAGTTAGAAATGCCGGTGTGGAAGTGGGAATTGATAACAATGGATTTTGTTACCAAATTACCCAAAACAAGAAAAGGTAATGATACAATCTGGGTGATTGTAGACAGGCTAACTAAGTCAGCTCATTTTCTACCAATGAAGGAAACTTTCAGTATGGAACAGTTAGCTAAATTGTATGTAAATGAAATAGTTTCATTGCATGGAATTCCTTTATCAATTGTTTCTGATAGAGATAGCCGTTTTACCTCTCATTTTTGGACAAGTTTCCAAAAAGCAATGGGAACTAAGATGAATTTGAGCACAACATATCATCCTCAAACGGACGGACAAAGCGAAAGGACAATTCAGACGATGGAAGATATGCTTAGAGCTTGCGTAATTGATTTCGGAGGTAATTGGGACGATCACTTACCATTAATAGAATTTTCTTACAATAACAGCTATAATACAAGTATAAATGTTGCACCATTCGAAGCACTTTATGGACGAAAGTGCCGAACTCCCGTCTGTTGGGCAGATATTGGAGAAAAGCAATTATCTGGACCCGAGATAGTACAAGAAACGACTGACAAAATCATTCAGGTCAAGGAACGACTGAAAGCAGCACGTGATCGACAAAAGAGCTACGCTGATAATAGACGAAAGCCACTAGAATTTCAGGTATGAGACAAAGTGTTATTGAAAGTCTCTCCTTGGAAAGGAGTGGTAAGATTCATCAAAATGGGAAAGCTAAGCCCCAGGTATGTTGTACCTTTTGAAATCATTAGAAGAATAGGACATGTAGCCTATCAGCTACAACTGCCCGAGGAAATAGCAGGAATACATGATGTATTTCATGTATGTAATCTTAAAAAGTGCTTAGCTGATGAATCACTGATAGTGCCTCTTAAAGATATAGAGGTAAATGAGCAGTTAAAATTTGTAGAAAGACCTCTACAGATCGAAGACAGGAAAGTCAAGAATCTCAAACACAAAAGATTGGTTCTAGTCAAAGTGAAATGGGACTCCAAAAGAGGACCAGAGTACACATGGGAGCTTGAATTAGAGATGCAAAGGAAATACCCACACTTATTCCAGTAGACCTCGAGGACGAGTTCTAAAATAAGGTGGGGAGGATATAACAACCCTCCTAAATAAATTTTCGACACCCCTAAATATATTTAAAATGTTCCAATATGTCTTAAAACATACCCCGTAAGCGAAAACCGAGCCCAAAATACCCTATATAATTAAAAAATAAAATAAAAACAAGAAATTGGTGCCACTAGCGGGGCGCAAAGCCCCTAGGCAACCCAGTCGCGGGTCGCGACATCTGGGAGATCAGACCGCACCCTAGGGTGACACGTGTCAGGACGCGTGTGGAGGCTACGAGACAAATCAGCATAGCTAAGACCTATTCTACAAGTCCTCGCAGGCCGCGAAGCCCTTGGCTGAGATCTACGCGGGGCGCGACAAGGTCTAAATCAGGCCCTATAAATAGAGGCCATTGGCCTTCAATCCCAACTCGCACCACAATTTCTTTCTCTCTCGAAATTTCATATAGTATAAGCTATTCTCGGGCATAATACCCCCTAAATAACGAAGTTCTGCCTCGTTGTAAGTATCATAACCCCGGTTACGTATTAAATACACTGCCCGATTGATCCAGGGTTCCGTAACGGCTGTCGTGGTTCTGCCCGACTTAGTCGTTAGAATGCCATCTCGGGGAGGGTATTACTAATGTAAATATTGGGTTATTATATTAACGTGTGTGCATTTGTGTAATTAATAGATACTCACCAGGAAATCCTTAAGGAAAACCCTAAGACAGCAATGTGAGTAATCTCCTTTTTGCAAATTGTTTTTACAAAACCTCACTTAATTAATAATATATTAAACAGTGATTGAGTATTTGTATTCTACAATTATCGTCGGTATGTTGGGGTTTTGTATACAAAATTTGTTACTACATTGTGAGTAGTAACATGACCACAAGTCGGGTTGACAGTACCGTGGGTAGTAATTAAAGTAGATGGAAACAAATGTAATTGTGCAACCGCCCTCAATACTGTACAATGGTTTTTACAAGTCTTGATTAAACTGGGATTTACTCACCAGTATTTCCCACTAACAAAATGTTTTTAAACGCGTTTCAGGTAACAAAATGTGAAAGCCAAATAGAAGCCAGCTGGACAGCACTGAAGGCTTGGAAAAGTGGCTATAAAGTTACCTAAAATAAAGAGATGTTTTATTTAAATAAAATAGGGTTTATCCCTATGAAAATGTGTATACTTGAAACTTGGGATTTTCCCATATGTTTAATCGTATAAAGGCGTGGTATTTTACTCTGATAAAATATTTCCTAACTACGGTCCTGATGTAATTTCCGCTGCCAAAATGATAAACACAGATACCACCAAAACTAGCTGCGGCCGCCCGTTTTCGGGTAGTTAGGGGACGGGGGTTACGACATATATACTTCCTGCTCTTTCTCTTCCTACGAACAGCCTTTTTTTTCTTCTTTAAACGTTCAGCTTCAGTATCAGAAGGGACATAATCGACATCCTCCTCCTGTCTAATCCTTCTTACTTGCCTTACACCATGATCGAGATAGAACTCATATCCTGACTCTGGCTGATTATCATCAGATTCAGATTCCTCTGCATCACCTCCAGCTGAACTAGCACCAGTTGTACCAGTAGCAGATGCACGAGTAGCACCAGGTGCACTAGCTGCTGTAGCACCAGCATCTCCACCATCACCACCATCTCCATCACTATCACCGTCGCTATCAGATGAATCACTTTTATGCCCAAACTTGTCTTTCATCATTTTCTTCAACTTAGGTTCTTCATCATCTGACTGGCTGTCATTGTGACGCCATTTGTCGTCAGCGGGAGCAACATACTCTTTGTTAGCCAAAGCACCAAACATCTTTCGTGGAGGATCAGATTCTACGTATCTCTTTGCAGAAAAATCCTTGAATATCAGTAAAGATTGTTCTTGCATAGCATCAATCTTGAGAATGTCGTTATCTGCCTTTGGAAGATTCGGATGTTGAACATTCATAATCATCTGCAGGAACCTTGGATACATCCAGAATTTATTGCCGGAAGTATGAGATCCTGTTCTTCTGAGATTTTCTTTCATGTTGGTGAAGATGAACTTTGAAATGTTGAAGGGCTTGTTTAACACTAACACGACCATCAACCCAACGAGATCGTTCCCAGCCATATCGTATCCAGCACGACTTTTGCTTATACATTGAATCAGTATGTGAGGTAAGAACTTGTATCATAGCGGCAATCCAGCTTTGTTGATCTGTTCGGCTAAGATATCACCGGTGCACTTCATTCTAAGTAAACAGCCTCGTGTGCATAAGATCAGAACTGAGTATGGAGCACTTGCATCATCTTGAAGTTCCAATACAGAGTTTAGAATCTCCAGAGATACATCCACGTTCAACTGGTTAACCTGCCCCTGAATCAACTCCTTTCCGTCAACTTCAATCACGTTCTCTGAATTCCAGAATTCTTTAATAAGAGACTTGTAAACCGACGTTGAGAATGTAATTGCTTTGTTTATCCGTGATTCCCTCAACCATTGAGTAATCTCCTTGTATTCGTCAAGCTTTCCTTCAGGATCTAAGTAAGCTACCATATTATGTCAGGGTTCGGACATGATTTGTTCTTCCGTTTTATTGGTTTTCTTGGTGGCAGGTTTACGTTTTCGTTCTTTCAGAGCCATTCTGTATACGACAAATACCCGCAATAAGACAAAAATACATAACACTTTTAGAATACATACATGTATACACATTTAATGTACATTATGAACATTAATCATGTATAAATATATATACTGTATGAGAGTTGCATAATTGACAAACTTGAAATTTTTCTAAGTGTTGATCGACGAAGAATGGTCCTTGTGACGAAGAGTCTCTTCAATGACGAAGACTGGATTCTTCGTCGCCTTAGCTTGACGAAGATTCACAAGCCAATGAAAGTCAACTATAGTCAACGAAGATTGTTTCTTCGTTGACCATAGGGGGTTCGTCGCACAAGTTTATGACAAAGATTGAATCTTCGTCAATTAGGGTTCGTCGATTAGGGTTCGTCATCAATTAGAAATTGGGGGTTTTCGTCATACGGATTGTTCGCCGAACTGTGTTTAAACACAGTTGATTCCATATCAGGCAACATCAAACAAACAACAAGCATCCAATATCCAATTTTAAAACAGCAGACACGAAGAACCATATACTTAGGTGATTTACCACAACATTTAGACATATTTTAACCATTGTTAAACATATCTAAACCCAGTAACAACAATAACCCAAACACCTCCGTTTTAAATGATTTAAACATTTCAAAGGAAACCACATGTTTATTCAAACTATTATCGATCAACATCAAACAATCCAACATATCAACATAAACACAAACAACCAAATACCCAAAACCCAGATGTTTAAACAGATCCCCAATAAAACCTATGAAATAACTACCTACATACAACATCAGTTACATTCAAATGTTACACCACAGTCAATGATAAACAAAGAACTAAACATATTTGCATAAGGGTTAATCAAGAATCACAGACATGAATAGGGGACTCGAATGTCAATCGGACAAAACAGAGGTTGTATATGAGTTTTGATCATGTTTTTGATTTGTTTTAATACTTCGGATCGTTAAAACACACAAGGTAAAACACAGGTTGTTCGTCGATGGGGGGTAACAACTTGTGGTTTCGGAAACCAAGCGCTAGGATCAAATTGAGTTTAAGTGGTTGCTCTGGTACAAATCCAAAGGGATTTACATTTGTCACTTGAGGAAACGGGCTTGAATTGGACATGAACGCCGCTTGAAGTTTTGGTTGCTGACTGGAGCTAGCAACAGGGTTAATCCCTCCAAAGTACATTTCTGGATTCTGAGGAGTTAAGATTCGTTTCGCCTTTCGGATCTCTTCTTCATTTTAATTTTCCAGCTTTTGAACGAATTCATAGATACTGATAGTATCTAAGACACCTGTATGCTTCAATAGTGCAATAAACGGGCTCCACTTCGGTGGTAGAGCATCAACAAACTTTGTCACCATTTCCTGTGGAGTTGCAGTAACCTGGCAAGAAAACATTTCACTTATCAAATGATAAAAACGAGTTGACATTTCATTTAAAGTTTCGTTTTCCATAAACAAAACTGCGTCAAACTCCTTTTTCAACAAGTCGTGGCGAGTCTTCCTTGTCGCCGCATTCCCTTCTCCTCTTGTAACTAGGATGTCCCACAAGGCTTTTGTTGTATTACAATAAGATAATTGATGATATATGTCTTTGTGGAGAGCTTGCGTCAAGATAGCAAACGCCTTCTTTTCAAGATAGTATGCTTTCTTGTCTACTTCAGTCATATTTGCCAATGTTGCTGGATTTGAACATGCTTCTTCAAGTGCTGTGTTGTATGTTGTAGTGAAACATATCCACAGCTTGGTGTTTTGCCCTAGAACGTAAGTATGAAATCGGCCTTTCCAAGATGAATAGCCATTCATATGATTTAGCTTTGGCGGTCGATTGTTGCTACCCGTTTCACTTTCGCTCATTAGCAAATTCTGAATACTTTGATTTTGATTTGCTACGCATGCCCATTGACTTGCAGAAATTGTTTGTTATGGCATCATATTCTTGATCCACGCCGCTGCGGAGGTCGAATCTTGAGCCATACTTGAGCTACTGCTCCAATCCCAAGGGCTAGTGCTCATGATTGATATATGAACAAATGTACCTGATCAACAACTTAAAATGAGACTGTTAAGATGGTTTTGCAAAGCTTCTATTTAAATATGACAAGTATGTGCGACGAAGAATAGTGTGACAAAACTTGATTCTTTGTCAAAGACAAAACACGACTAAGAATGTGATTCTTCGTTAAAGACCAAACGACGAAGGATAGATTGTTCGTGTAACACAACTTGATTAAGAATAGTGATTCTTCGTCTAAAAACCTTTTAACAAACAAAAGATTATTCGTCACTATGGATCTTCGTTGACAAAGTGACACAACAGGCTGTAAAGATATTTTGCAAAACAAATCAAATCTTACTGACACAAGTTGGTGACACTATTTCAAACTAACAACTTGCTGTGACAAAACATGATGTACCAACCCATCATTACTTGTACCAATTGTCAAACAAATATATTTTAATCACAATCAAATAATGCAAACACATATTATAGATCAAAACACAGGAAGAGTATGAATACCACTAAGAATACTTGGAATATCAAGAACACTTTGAATTTTCCGAAACACAAAATTTGCTTAAACTTTCAATAAAAAAAAACCCACTTTTATCATGTAGACATGCAATGTAACAAGGTTTTTGATAAAACTTATAGCAAATAACAAGATTTTTAATTTTTAATACTTTTTCAGAAAATATGAATATCAAATAAAAACAGTTTCTGAAAAACACATAAACAACTTGATAAAACACAACAATGTTTGGTTTTAAACAAAGAAAAGAGTTGATGGCTCTGATACCACTTGTAGGTCCGTTTTTCTCGGAGGATCAATACGGAGACCTATCCCTGTTTATCACAAACACGGTCACGAGTGCGGAATCCACGTGACGGTGCAAAATGAACAAAGTAAAGCAAGTAACACAACAGATAACCAAAGATTCACTTTAGATTAAAAGGACGAGAACAGCATCAAACATATACACACAATGCTTGAACGATAAACTCTCAGTTTCTCTATGCTCTCATACCTTAACTGTTAAACATAACCAGCTATATATATTGTCCACTGGCGAACCTTGTATGCTACGAAGATATGTGTGACGAAGAATGATTCTTCATCACACACTCATCACAACGAAGGACAAGATTCGACAAGAATGGATCATGATGAAGAGTGGGTTTTCGTCAAGCATGATTCATGACGAATATTGAGTCTTCGTCAAGAATCAATCAAGACAGAATATCACTAAGTGTTTGACAGTTAAGCATGATAACAATATAAAGACACAACATAAATGCACACTTGCATTATGTTAAACATACAATACAGAGACAAACATCATACCAAGTAAGATAGGAGGATATCCAACTAGGTAGACTTGACGGAACTTACAAACTCGATTACAAAAGACCGTATAACATATAACGTAAACAAGACAAAGTTGCAGACACATAAATGCACCAACAACAGTTTTGATGTGAATTTTGTTCGGAATCTATTCGGCTCAAATATAATACGTTTTTATTAAACGATATAAATTCGAGTTACTTTATATTTCGACGTCGTCGCAACGTGCAGGAATATTTACTAGTTTAAAACATTAAACGTCCCTTTAAATTGATAACATTATAACAATAAATTATGTCGAAATAATCAACTAATTGAGCAAATCAATAAAAGAAAAAGAAACTAGACATGACTATCAAGGTCGATATATGGGTTGAACCATGCATCAATTAAGGCGGATTAAAAACGTGGCCAATTGTTGATCAAAACGCCATTGTTGATAGAACAGTTGAACCATGGATCGACCAGCATCAATTGATGAAATTTAATATAAAAAGCACATGGTTAAATGATGCAAATAGCACTTTGAAACGGTTATAATAAGTTAAATAAAGTGTCTATAAAATAAAGACTTACAAACTTAAGTAGAATACTATGAAACAAACATTTACGGGTTGTTTGTTTACCTTTTAATGGGGCTCTTAATGGTTCGGACCTCTTATTGGTTCAGCACTTAATGGTGCAGACTGTTTGTTTCATGAGCAGATGTCTGAATGGTTCAGACAATTGCCTCTGAATGGTTAAGCATTATACTGAGTCTGAATGGTTAAGACCTCTAATCTGAATTGGTCAGACATTTGTCTCTAAACGGTTAAGCTTTACACTAGCTCTTAATGGTTCAGACCTCTCACTAGTTCAGCACTTAATGGTTCAGACCTCTTACTAGTTCAGCACTTAACCATTCAGATGTTATCAAAAAGCCCCTTACAAATTATATATAAGGCCTTGAACATTTAAAAAAAAACAAAACGTCTACAAAATAGAAATACGACTCCAAATGTTTTTGTAAAGCAAACAAGAAATTTTATAAACATTCTAGCTTGGTCAAAATTGTGGAAGTAACCTATCCAAACTAATATAATTCAAATCAAATTAAGTCAAAAGGAGGTTATTACAAAGAGCTATTTACGAAAATAGCCATTGACACACATCAAGTACGAAAATAGCCATCTGAAGCGTCTATATACAGACTCATCAAGTATTTGATGCGTCTCCTAATAGAAAATGGACAAGTGGCATTTCAGTAATCGAGGCTTGCAGCCTTTTCAGGTTTCTTGTCTGCAAAGCAAAAGCAAACCCAACACCAAACATATGCATCCTCTCCTTCTCTCTCTAAAAACGCACAGTTGGTTGCATCCTGTAACAAACAAGAACCTCTGAATACACATTTCATGGCGGTTGAAGCAGGTCACCACACTCTGTTCCATCCTCAAATGATGCTAACAGATAATCAAACCACCGGTAACACACCTCTAGCTTACGGACTCACCAATCCTTTAACAGCGATATACAGTTTCACCGATGGTTTTCCGGCGAATACTGCTCCGATCAAGCCTGAAAGCGGCCTCACTTGTAGCCTTCCTGTTTCTAGAAAACGACCTAGAGATTGTTCAGATCTCAATACTCTGCTTTCGTTCGTTAACAGTCGGAATGTCAACTCCCCATTTTTCAAGGGTAGGAATGGCGGAAACCTGCAACTCGCCGGAAAAAAATGGCGGAAACCCGCAACTCGCCGGAAAAAATGGCGGAAACCTGCAAATCGCCGGAAAAAATGGCGGAAACTTACCCGACGCATCCCTTGCATGATGCCTCGCTCCAAGGACGCATCCCGTGCACTTTCAGACGCTTCAAGTTTTCAAGACGCATCCTGTGCACTTTCAGACGCATCCCGCGTACTTAGTGAATTATTTTCAAAGATGCATCCCGTGGACTTCAGACGCATCCCGCGCATTTGAATCCGTGATGCGCCTTTCCAAGGACGCATGAGGTGGCCAATTTCGTAAGTCAACACTATTCTTGGCCAAATTCGTAATTTTCTCTATTACAAATTATATTTAAGGCCTTAATTCAAAATGTTGTTATGGTTAGCTAAACAAGTTTTGGTCTTTCTACCAATCATGATTAACGTCCATAATTCTTAATGCTTGACCCTTATCAAATAATTCTTAATGCTTGACCTTTACCAAGATGATCAAATTCAATCTTAGAGTTTAAAATCCCTATGACAGCGTTCAAGTGATAAGGAGGTAAGAATTGTTCTGAAGGTTTGAGGATTAAACCCTGACATTACCCGATTTACTATGAAGCACGTGATTCATCTCCTTGTTGGATGTGAAACTAGTCAGACGGGGAACGTCTAATGGTGGTGTATACCATTTATACTTGATAGGAGCAAGAACGTCCAACATAAAATCATATGGGGTTGAGGTTATGTGTTTAGTTCTTTTATATCAGTTTAGTTTTTTAGTTAAAACTAGCTACTTACTCACCCGCGCATTGCGGCGGGGCTCCCCGCGTGTTGCGAAAGGGCTCCCACGTATGCAAAAGCAAAACGTGTGACAACAAAAGTTCAAGGACCGTATGGTATCTTCACTGGCAATTCGTGGCCGGGAAGCAATTTAAAGCTTAACTTTATTTAAAGAAAATATAAAGAAAACACGGATGTGCTATCATATGTAATTGAGCACTTATCAACAAAACAACTGATGTACACAACAAACTCATCAGTTTCATATGTTGGTATTAAACACCAACTGCACAACATAATTCATTTGAGGCATTCAGTGGAGCAAGTTGTGTGCAGGCAAGAAGAATCAATTTTAACAATTCTAAGTTCAGTTTTCTATAAACCACAACTCAACGGCATCGATTATGAAATTAAAGGAAAAACAGACATTGATCGATCTTCACTTATGCTCTTTAAAGGAAAAACAAGCATTGGTCGATCTTCGCTTATGTTCGTCGGCGTCTTCAGCATGTAAGAAGTTTATTCGCCTAGGCTTCAACTTTTTCTAAACAATTTCCTCCTTGCGCTCACTTTCTATCGTGGGTGATCTACTTCATCTTGAAGAACAAACTGTCTTCTTCGCCTCGTGTGGCGGTGATAGATGATTGAAAAAACATGATACCGAGACATTCAAGCTGACAAAGTTGTTCGATTTTGTCATACGTAGGTAATAAAGACAGTAATGATCTGCGTCTTTGCAAGTGGTTAAAAGAGCGACATTCGTCAACAATATAAGTAAAGCTACTATGAACAACGGAAAACATAAAACAATGTAAATGTGAAGAAAGTGAATTCAAAGTACTGCAGATGATTATCCAAAAGAAAGAACGCTTACGGGTAACATATCATCATGACTCTGAAAATGACAACCCAGTAGCAGCAACAAACAGTTATCCAAAACTGTACAGGAACCTACTGTATAACTGGCATGCCAATAATGAACAACAGTAAGCAAATCAGAAGTTTACCATTATTAGTTTATGTATATTGATCATAAGAGTCTACTAAAACACAACCAAGACGCAAAACACATTATACATGATGCAAAAAAATAAATATAATAATCGATTTGAGTGCTTACGCACAAACTTACCAACCATCGTTGCTTTCATTTTCGATTTCACCTTCTATTCCTTCTACCATGAAATACCGCCAAATTTCTTCATCAATGAAAAACGCATCCGTACCTTAAAGGCAAGAAGCAAGAGCTGGATTAATAAGTTTCAAAAAACTATTACAGATATACTCTACATCTTTACATTCCAAACCTTACTTTCAAATGAAACCAAATTAAGAACACCAAACAACCAAAAAGATTAAAAATACACACAGATCAACGGAGTTTACTAATACCGAACATGAGAAATTGTTTAGCAATTGAGCCAAAGAAGCACATACCCACATATAGGGATGAGTATTTCGAACCGGTACCGAACCGTACCGGGTATATTCGGTACTGGTACAGGTACCGACTTTGTCCGTTTTTCGGTACCGTACCGGTATATTCGGTACCGGTACCCACTTTTCCCATTTTTCAGTACCGGTACCGAACGGATACCATGCTCATCCCTACCCACATATTAACACCACTCAAGAAGCATTGACCGAGTAATAAACAAAATCATGCCCTAAAACCTTGATAACAATCAACTTTTTTGACATCAACAGGATATGAATGAGGTTGGATGATTAAGGAAATCAAAGAAAAAGGAATTCTACTTAGGCTACAACAGTTCTTTTGAAGTTTTAAGGGTACCAGTTACAATTAGAAATTAAATTACATGTCTTATTGAGCCCCATAAAAAGAAAATAAAATAACCAAAACATGCAAAAGAAATCAACAATATTAAAACTCAACTAATTAACAAAATATTGATCACAAAACCAAGAAATCAAGAATTTCCGAGAGATTTATAGTCCCAAATTACCATGTAATAGATAGAGAACACAAAGTAGATAGATTTGTTTATCATGACTATAAAATTGAATAACAGAAAGAAAGATGATCCCTGTGTAACAAAAGAGGAGAAAAACTGATAACCTTTTGAGAAAAAAAGAAGAAGAAAACAGACGCACATCAGTTACAATGTAGACCATCTACTCTTTTTTTGAAAGGTTAGATCATCTACTCTAAATCGTCACCATCAAATCATTATCGCGATCACAACAGTGACATTATTGTATCTAACTGAAAGCAAAGCAATGAAGCATCAAGCATACCTGAAGAACACTGATATTGGAGTCCTAATTGCTGAAGCATACATGTTAGAGCCCTAAACTCAGACGAAGACCATCAAGTGTACCTGCGAGCTAAGTGAAGAACATTGATATTGGAGCCCTAATTTGTTGAAGCTTACCTGTTGAAGCATCAAAATACGGGTGAAGAACACTAAAATTGGATCCCTAATCTGAAGCATAGATGTAATCTCAGGCCGATTGCGATAGAAATGAATAATAGGAATGAACCGCGACCTAATTGCTGAAGCGTAGGGGGCGGTGCACTATTGCACCGACTTTCTCTTTTAAGATTGTACTATTAATAAGACCCGCGCGGGTACATCGCAAACGTCGAACGGATTAGTCCAAGCGTTATGTGATGTGTTAATCATATAGTAATGTGCGTTTCGACGTATCCGACTGAACTCAATGTAATCTATAGATGTGTTGCAATTGGATTAAAATGTAAAGCAAATGGAGTTTATACTGTACAATCATAACGTATTATATGCGACTCGAATTTATACCATCAAGTCAAAACGTATTATATGTGACCCGATTCATATGTAGGAAACATACAAAATAAAGGCCGAAAGCGTATACTAAATTTACGTCAAAATGTAAAAAAGCAAAGTTTAAAAGTTGTGGGGTCGGTATAAAGCATATGTGCCAAAAACGTAAATTACCAAAGTATAGGTAAAAAATGCAAGTTACAAAAGTAGAGAGTAAAAAAAAGAAAAATTATATATGCAAAAAATATGAATTACAAAACGATAAGCTAAAAATGGAAATTTTGAAAGTCAAAGAGTGGTGGTTTCACCGGCTTTGTACTTTAGGTAATATAGAAATTAGTAAAAAGCTAGGGGTTAAAAATGCCAATTGATAAAGTAGAAGAATAGTAAAGTTAGATAAGGGACTAAAATTGATTACTTCAAAAGTCGAGGGTCGTAGCAAAGCTGAGGGGCTTCAAATGAAATATTGTAAAAGTTTAGAGGGTAGCAAAGCTGAGGGGCTTGAAATGCAAAATTGTAAAAGTTTGGGGGGGGGGGTAAGGCAAAGCCCGTGGGGGACTAGGGGCTGTAGCAAAGCTGATGGGCTTGAAATGAAATATTATAAAAGTTTAGGGGGGTAGCAAAGCTGAGGGACTTGAAACGCAAAATTGTAAAAGTTTAGGGGGTTTAAGGCAAAGCCGTTGGGTTACCCACCGACTTTGTCATTTAAGATATAGTAGAAAAGAATGTTTCTTTTACATATTTTTAAATAAAATCAGATAGGGTTGAGGTTATGTGTTTATTTCTTTAATATCAGTTTAGTTGTTTTTGTTAAAATCTTTCTTTTACATATTTTTAACATATGAGAGTATTAATAGATTCTCAACTTAAATATCTAGGATGAAAGTTTAAGTATATGACCAATTCACTTGATTACTGTAGGGGTGTGTACAGTTCGGTTCGATTCGTTTATTAGCATTAACTGTAATCGAAGTCATCGGTTAATCGGTTCAATTAATTTGTCGGTTTTCGGTTCAGTTAATAACCAAATCAAACAGAGGCTAAAATTTTTGCTTAGAAATACATGTAATAGAGGTATACATACATGTAATGTAATAGATGCATTGATACATGAAATGAGTGTATAAATAAATGAAATGGATGTATAAAATTCATGAAATGGAGTTATAAATCCATGAAATGAAAGTATAAAACATGAAATACATAAAAAAACATGAAATGAAAGTATAAAAGCTAAAAATATATGAAAATATAAATGGTTCGGTTCGGTTAATTTCGGTTAACCAATGGTACACAAAATAACTGATAACCAGCTCTTAGTTAATTTGGTTCTGGTTAATTTCGCTTCACTTTCATTTGTTTTTGTTTTGGTTTCGATTAACGGTTTGCACACCTCTAATAATTTGTATTTTATCAAATTAAAATTCAAAAGCATATTTACATCATATAAGTGATATAACTTCTAAAAATATCCTTTTTGTTTAAATGTGTGAATTATTCGCGAATGTCGGGAGATCTAACATATGTTGTCTTAACTAGGTCCACGCTAGAGAGTCCCTCAGACTCGAACTTGAGACCTGAAGAGGAAAACTCACCCAAACTCACCATCAGAACTGTCTCCGAAAACTCTCAAAATAATTTAAGCCTCGGACGAAATAAAAATCTGGGCCCAAAATTATGGTAAGGAGAAATGAATTAAAAAAATTAGACCTTCATGGTGGAGACAAGCCTTGAACTTGAGACCTTAACATTATCTTAAGATGGTTTATTCACTCCACCACCAACAATTTTATGTATAATAAATGAATGTGTATAATAAATACATTATTTACTATATATATAAAAACTTATAAAAACTTTTCAACGACTTTAAAAATTTGGGTCTCGAACGACGGCACAGATTAGCCGGCCTAAGAGCCGACTTTGCCCACCATAGGTGAGCTTAAATACCCAACACCATCACTAGAGTTATGGTTTCTAAAAATATCTAATTTCACAAACAAACAAAAACAATGACACAAGCTAACCCTAGGAACTACAAAACACTCACTACCATATACGCCTGTCCTGTTATCTCCAAACCCGGACGTAAAAACTGGAACAAACTCTAATTTAGTGGAACGCCATTCACATCCATCAACCCTCACCCATCCGTCACTCTAACCTC
Source organism: Helianthus tuberosus (assembly GCA_030545235.1). Lineage (NCBI taxonomy): Eukaryota > Viridiplantae > Streptophyta > Magnoliopsida > Asterales > Asteraceae > Helianthus > Helianthus tuberosus. The sequence continues at coordinate 22,108,126 of CM060370.1, read as the reverse complement.
CAAAAATAATAATATTATTTCACCAATATTATTATTATTATTATTATTTTTTTTTTTTTTATTTTTTTTTTTTTTTATTATTTCTCTGAGCTTATCAACTCAACTCTCTCTCTCTCTAAAACTCACCTTCTTCTCCCTCCATCCGCCGTTTCACGTCAATTCAAACCCTAACTTCCCCAATCTTCAACAACCGTTGAATAATTCATCAAATTACATCATTCTGATCCGTTTTCTACACAATTCTTACAATAAATCGTCAAATTACGTCATCTCGCTGGCTTAATTGCTCTTTTTTCGCACCGGATGCGTTGTTTTTGCGTTTGGAGAACTGGAATTGACTTAATTGGTTGTGAGTGTGGTTTTGATGTCGTCGGAGCCGTTGCCGGGTGAGTTTTTGAAGGATACGACGTCGTATTCGTCGGAACCGGTGGAAATTGGGAATAATCGGTGGAGGCACGGGCCTGCAACTCCGTCTTCTTGCCGTTGGAGCGGTGACGGTGGCTGTGGACCGTTTGATTTTCGCCGGCCGGTTACTGGTTAGTTTTTGAGGTTTTTAATTTTATTTTTAGTTTTTTTTTTTAATGTTTTGGTGAGTTTTAGGGTTTGGCAATTAGAAATTTGGTAGCTTTTAGATTAATTGCACCGGTTAGAATTTGTTTATTTAGGTTTAGGACCAGATCTGAGAGGGTGAAAAATGAGTATATTGACAGTCATGTACTCTGTTTGTTATAATAATTTTATTTGTGTTTTTTTAGAAGAAAGATGACTATGAGACTATTTAGTGATTGTATAGATCTGATGTTGTTTATTATGTCTAATAGGATGGGATGGGATCTAGGGTTGCTTGTGTTCAAGATATTGCTAGTTATTCTTTACTTGTGCTAATTGATTTGTTGATTTCTTTTCTTTTCTTGTTACTTTTTCCTTTTGTTAGGTCATGGTGTTCAGAGGGACCAGAAAGGAGAAACCTGTAGGGAGACTAGTGGATTAATAAGTAGTAATATGCATCTTCAATCTGACTTTGTGACCTCTTGGGACCAACGGTCGAAAGATAATGACGATGGAGTCGGTGCTACGAATGGGAGACTTGAGAAAGATGTTTCGTTGGGATCATCGCTTGATTGGAAGCCGATTAAGTGGATTCGTTCCGGGAGTTTATCTTCAAGAGGTTCTGGTTTTAGCCTTTTAAGTAGTTGTAAAGTCGTTGGGGTGGACTCTTCTAATACCAAGATGGATGCTCAACAGGGGAATGTTAATATAACGCTTCTTCGATCACCTTCTGGGGATGCGGCTACGTGTGTGCCACCTAAGACTCCTGATGAGGCTAACTCTCGTAAAAAACCTCGTCTTGGTTGGGGTGAGGGGCTGGCTAAGTATGAGAAAAAGAAGGTTGACCCCGATGATAAAGAGAATGTGTCCAGCAATGGAACTGCTGATGGTGTAAGCAGCTCCGAGTCTCTGCTTCCGAGTCCTTCTAGTTTGCCTTGTAAAAGCCCGAGTCTTACTGGTAACTCAGAAAGTGCGTCTCCTATGACACCTTGTTCGTTCGCTTGCAGTTTGTCTCCAGGTAATTAAAATACTTTAATTTATAGTTTCTAGTTTCAATTTTTCTCCTAACATCCTATCTTTTTTCTCAGTTTACCTTTGTTACCAAGGTTCATGGTGAATGACCTGTTTTTAATTTCGCATTTTGTTAAGACCTAAGCAGTTAATGCGGTAGATATCAGTAATCGCGGAGGGATATCGGTAATTTTAATATTGTGCTGAATTTTATATATATAGCAATTTAACACTAACAATTCAGTATACACTCCTATCATTATTAACCTTTTGCAACTTGCAAAACACTAACAATTGTAGCAAGTAGGAACTGATTAAGACTTAAAACACTAACAATTAACAGTTAAGAGTAAGACTTAAAACGTTTATAGCAGCGATAAGAAGAAAGACGAATTGTAGAACTAAGAAAAAAGGTACTAATATTGGGAAAATCGGTGATATATATTGGTCAATATCGCCAATAATATCAGTACCGATATTTTGCACAAATATTTTACCAGGGGACTGATAACCAATATATCACTGATATTAACTGCATAGGTTAAGACATAGTTGTTAATAGCGAATACGACAAATAGCGACAAGGGACCTATATGCTACATAGCGAATAGCGACCGCTATTTTATAAATAGCGATACACTAGAAAAAGAATTTTGAAAATTTTTATATGTATATTATATCAAAATACTTTGGTATATATGCTATATTAACAAAAACCTATAAAATCCAGCTATTTTATAGCTATATCTAATTGCTATTTACATAAAAAGAAAACAATCGCTATTTGTCGCTATGACCCATATAGCGACACTACATCGCATCGCTACATAGCGCGCTATAGCCGCTATTAACAACTATGGGTTAAGACTTAATGTGCATGTTCCTTTCAAGAAAAGCTATTTATGCTCAGTTAGAAGTGAAAATTGGTTATAAAAGTTTGGGATTATGTTATAAGAAAATTTGTTTTGTTTGTTATTAACTTATGCTTATATGGCTGATTAGACTCATCTCATTAAAGCTTTAACTTTAACTTATATGGCTGATTCTTGCTATTAATAAAAATGAACTCTGAAAATTTTGTAATGTAAGGTTGAGTCTAAACTTTTGTTTGCTACTTTGGCCTGCCAGGTCTAGAAGAGAAGACATCTATAACATCAACTACAGTTGTTAACAATACATGTAACCCTACTGTCGTTTCTCAAAACCAAAACCAGAGATCACCATTTAGTTTGGAAAATTTGGATCTTACGGAAGGCTTTAACGTGAGCTTACTGCTCGATGAACTACTGCAGTCTGATGATACTAGTGCTCACGGGTCCGGTTTCGCAATGGACAAGTTACAGGTATGGAAAGCGGATATTTCAAGAACACTTGAAATCACAGAATCCGAAATCGACTCCCTCGAGCATGAATTGAAGTCTGACATAGATTCACCCCCTTTTACGGCTGCTTCTAGTTCTCTCTTAAAACAGTGCAACAATAAGAATACTGACGTTTCAACAGACGCTAGCTGTACAGTTTTTGTTGGTGGTGATGTATATAATCATAGGGAAGATAAGTCTTACGTTTTGATATATGATTCAAACAAAGTTACATCTTGTAGAGCCTCTGACGAGCTTGGTAAGTTGTTGCCAACGACACATTTGCGTACTGGTGTTTCGAGAGCTACTGATAAAGATTCAGAGATCAAGAAAAAGGTTGCGATGAGGAAACGTTTTCTAAAATTTAAGGAACGGGTCACCATTCTTAAGTTTAGGACGTTTCAGTACTCTTGGAAGGAGAATCTTCGGTTGATTTCTATACGATCTGGTGCGAAGTCACAGAAGAAGTTTGAATCGAGTTCTCGTATGGGGTATTCTGACCATCAGAAGCACCGTGCTTCCAATCATTATCGTTTATCTTCTGGTAAGTAAACGTTAAATATATCGATCATGTTTTAGCCATTTTTTTGGTGTTTTTTGCTTTTAACTGGCATAATTGAACCAGTTTTAGGTGGACAATGGATTCTATTTGTTATGGTAGATTAAAGTTAAAGTACATAGATGGTCTCTGTGGTTGCCCAAAATTTTGGATTAGTCCCTAGCTTTTCACAAGTACACCGATGGTCCCCTTGGTTTGCACTTTATAATGCATTTAGTCCTAAAGTTTTGCCAAAAGTACACAGGTGGTCCTTATGGTTTGCACTTTGTAACGCACTTGGTTTTAAAAAGCGAGAGGCGCACCAAAACGACGAGGTCTAAAATTGAGGCGCGAAGCGCAAAGCGCAAAAGCGGTGGGCTTTTCGTACCCGAAGCGCAAGATGTTTATATAATTTTTTTTATATATCCCATACATATTCCATAGGTTTTTAGCTTCCTTTAATCAAAATATAGCTATAAGTAAGGCTTTTATACCATTTTAATTACATGTACAAGTCAAAAAACCCAAAGTACAACAGTTTTATGCAGTAAAACGCCTAAGGTACATGAGGCGCGCGCCTCAGGCCAAAAAGCCCACAAAAAAAAATCAAAAAATGCGCTTTTTTGGCGCTTCCTGTAATTACACAAGGCGAGAAGCAAAAAAGCCCCAGACCCTGCGCCTTGTTGCGCCTTTTAAAACCAAGGTAACGCGTTTCATTTAGTCACTAAAAGGACTAAATGCGTTACAAACTTACAAAGTGCAAACTACAAGGACCATCCATGTACTTTTGGCAAAAGTTGGGAACTAAATGCGTTACAAAGTACAAACCATAGGGACCATCCGTGTACTTTTGGAAACCTAGGGACTAGATCCAAAATTTCGGTTAACCACAGGGACCATCCATGTACTATACTCTTTAGCTTTTCATTTATATGGAGACATGAAGTTGCGTAACCTTAATTTACATTTTTTTTTTGTAGGTGGGAGTTTGAGCCTGGTTCCAACTAAAGAAGTAGTTGAATTCGCGAACGCGTTGCTTTCGGATTCACGGGTCAAGACATACCGGAATGAGGCGAAGATGCCGACGTTTATACTAGACAAGAAGGAACGAATGAGCACTAGGTTTATTTCTGACAACGGATTAGTCGAGAACCCTATTGACGTCGAGAAAGAACGGTCGATCGTCAATCTTTGGACAGTAGAAGACACCGAGACCTTCTTGGATAAATACTCTTTGTTCGGTAAAAACTTTAGAAAGATCGCATCTTTTTTCCAACACAAAACGGTTGCTGATTGTGTTGAGTTCTATTACAAGTATCACAAGTCAGACATTTTTCAGAAAACAAAGAAGAAATCACAGTTTGCAAAAGGGAAGTCGTGTAACACTAACAGTACGTATTTGGTCACATCTGGGAAAAGACTGAATCGAGAGACCGGAGCCACTTCGCTTGACATGCTCGGTGCCGCTTCAGCAATGGTCGCTAATGTTGATGGCGGTATCGTAGAACCACAGTCGAATGATTTCTCTAATTATTGTAACGAGCAAGAAACGGCTGCAGCCGATGTTTTAGCTGGGATTTGCGGGTCGATATCGTCGGAAGCTTTGGGTTCTTGCGTCACGAGTTCAGTCGACCACCAGAAAGTCGGTGGTTCGTCAAATCGATGGTCGTTAATCGATGTTGATGAGGAGACGTGTTCAGATGACAGTTGTGGTGAAGAAATAAACTCTTCTGTTTGGACGGATGAAGAGAGATCTAGTTTTGTAAAAGCGTTCAGATCGCACGGTAAGGATTTTTCGATGATCTCTCGGTGCATGAGAACCCGATCGACTAACCAGTGCAAGTTGTTCTTTAGCAAGGCTCGTAAATGTCTCGGGTTGGATGCAATCGATTTCGGGACCGGCAGTGAGGGTACAACGGGTGCTAACGAACGGGGCGGTGGTGGCGGGAGTGATCAAGACGATACATGCATGGTGGACAGTGGGTCCGGTATTTCTCATGATAATGTTGAATCCGATATGAATGTCGTAAACAACTGCAGCAGGGAATCTGAGCTTTTGTCAGAGAATCCCGTTGCACATGATTGTGAAGCGAAACGTAAGGTTGATGAGAACGGTTCACGCGGTAATTTGGAAGGAGCTGCTGACAGTGACGCTGCTGACATTGTGGAAGCGGAATCCCCACAGAATACGTGTTCGGATTCCGCATCGGGTGCTAAAGTTGAAGAATCCGACACAGTTACCAAGGCGTTGTCTCATGGAAACGGTCTAGACTTGAATACAGCTACAGAAAATTTCACTTGTCCGGAAACGACAAATAACGGTTTCATGACGTCAAATTTTTTTCCGCAAGAACCTACGAGGAAGACTCTTACCCGTGATGATGTATCGTCAAGACTCACTTTCCGAAAAAGCAGTCAAAGATCTTCAAGCATAGACGGTTATGGTTACCAATTGCATCTTCACAAAAGCTCTCAAAGTCACAACGACCCACAAAGCTTGGATGAGAATCTGTTACTGCCAAGTGACGACTGTTTACAGATGGACACCGATTCAACGTCTGATGCTCAACAACAGAGACGGAGTTCATCTTTAGACATCGAAAAGCCGAATACAAGTGGTGGTGATTTGAAACTTTTCGGTAAGATAATAACTAACCATTTGTTGCCAAAAGCCAACGGTAGTGTCTCACACGAGAGTGAAACAAAACTAGATGCTGTAACATCTTCTAACTTGAAAACAAGTTACGGGTTTTGGGACGGGAACAGAATACAAACTGGGTTTTCAACGTTGCCGGATTCCGCTATGTTACTGGCTAAATATCCCGCTGCTTTTAGCAACATTTCTTCGTTAGAAACTGGTAACGAACAATGTAATAACTTAAACGTCCTACCTGGTTATCCGACTAGAAAACTAACCAACAATCGGGGTCCAAGTTACCATGCTTACGGTCAGTCTATTACAGTAGATAAGCTGTTACCCGAGATGCGCAATGGAGTTTCGGACCCCGTGGCAGCCATTAGAATGCACTTTGCAAAAACTGAACAATACAAGACGGGTGGATGCGAGTCATGGAGTAGCAATGTTAGTGATATAGGTAGCAGATGAAGGCTAAACTTCACCTTTTCTTTTGTTGCTTCTGTGTAAAATATGTTTTGCTGTAAGGAGTTGAGAAGCGATAGGTTATGATGGCGCGCTCGGATACTGTTGCCGCCGTCTGTTTTGGTTAATTTTAGGCTGTTTTGTAATGTTTTAAGTATTTTTTTTTTCTTTTTTTTTTTGTTGTATTTTGTCAAATGCACAAAATAATTCTGTTAAGTTTAGGAAAGCCAGGCTAGATATTAAATGTTTATGTTAATTTATGTTTTTTCAACTTGAAATCATTTTGTGTGCACTTTGTTGACTTGTGATGTAAGCAGTGAAAGTGATGGTGATAAAGAGTTGATTGATTATATATGGTAGTTGTAAATTAGGTGGACAATAAGTGGCAAGTGGGGTCACACTGTTGTGTGATTGTGATATGATAATTGGACTTTAGGATAAAGAGAGATTATTAGTCAAAAGGGGTACTAGTGGGTAGGTATATGCTATTTCAGCTTCATAACAGCTTCCTGGTGCCTTCTTAGTTCACTAGAAAATAAGAGAATATACTCACATATGGCAATATTTGTCTGGTATATTACTCTTAGACCATGGGGTGTGGTTTGGGTAGTCCCTTTGGTTTCACGCATTTGCCGTCGCCCCCTGCTGAAAGGAACCCCGCTTAGCTGGTTAGGTGTCCGCACGACCATAAGGGAGGTGGTGAGGGGTTCGAACTCACGCCTTTGATCTTCTCTTTGCTTAATAGTGTTCCTAATAAACATATATAAAATACAAGTCCAATTTAAACAAGATTGGGGTCTTTGCTTAGTGGTTCTACTTACAATACTCAAGTTAGGTCAACGGTTGAAGCTATAGACTCTCCCCTTCTACCACAGTACCACCTAGCTGGCTATTTAACATAGTAATTAACCTAGTTTTTGTATTTTAGCTTAATACTTTATCATAACATATATACAATGTTTGCAACATAACAAGTTACTACACATGGGTCTATGACGTGTTTGGCGATTCTACACACATGTTCATACTTGTTAGTCTGAGGAGATACGTCAATCAGTCAACACACATGTTCATACTTGTTAGTCTGAGGAGATACGTCAGTCAGTCAACGGCACCATGAAACCTTACCTTGCATGGTGAGGTTGATATTGCGAGAAGTAATGCTTTTACTTTATATTAAAACAATAAAACGTATAATGTTGACTTACAACTACTTCTTTCCAAATATGTGCTGACCCAAAAGATTGTTTCTTTATGAAGTTGCAACATTGCTCTTTTAAGAATTGTGTTAATATGAAAGAAATACAGCTAATCAAAAAACGTTGATTGGTTCTTGTTCCACAAGGTGCCATATACAACAATGTGTGGGAGGGAAAGGCCGCGACCCAACTACTGAATTTGCCATAGGCGTGCTTCAACGGAAGGGTAGTTTAGGGGATTCGGAGGGAGGTACTTGTTTGTATGTTGGTGTGAAAGTTAGTTATAGACAAACAATAAAAAGCTAGAAGTGTTGCATGTTTTTTTTTATAAATTAATAGTGACATTATTTGCTATAATTGCAGTATTTGTTAAACCAACATTGAAGTTGCATGGAAATAATGTCAATATATGATAACTACTTCAGTCATGTCACTCAACCATAATACCTTGAAAATAATGTAATCTTGATTTCCAGAAGATGATATTTGTCAACGGTATCTATTGATTTATCATGCACATGTTTGTGTTCTCTTCTATATGTCAAATACTTAAATGTATAGATTCATGACTTTGTTATACATACTTAAATATGTATAACAGCCCTAAGATTTTCAGGCTATCCTAACTAATAACTAGTATGGATACATGACAAAAACAGATGATACAGTTGCATAGCTAATGAACATTTGTAGGTTAACTACCACCAAAGAGATGATTTCTGATACTACACAAGTGAAAGAGTGATGCAAGTACCAGTCATTTACAACATGCATATAAGCATGCATTAAAGTTTGATAAAGTGAGACTGGGATCATGTGTTATTTTTTCTCGCATAGCCGGGCTATATGTATAAAACACTCAGGAAAATGACTACGTTCGTGATTTTTTTATATGTTTATGAGTTTTTATTCTAATGTAATTTGTCATTTCATAGAAGAAACAACTCAAAAAAAAAAAAAAAAAAAACATTCTATGCTGCCTTGTCATTTGCTTAAGTTCTTTCAACAAAACATGTAACACACAAAAAAATCATGTAAACAAGCAGATTGGAACTTCCAAAACACATATGATCAACAATTAGAATCAATGTTTCAAGATCATTACTAAGCCAAAAAGCTTGAGCCCAATCATCTTAGCGGTTTCTGATCCCACACGCGTAACTACATAGACAGTACAAGAAGCCCATGACTAAGCTCTCCATACACAACACATAAGACTGAGAAATCGAAACCTTAAATGTCTCAGAAGGTTTGTTTTCAGATTCAAACAGGTACAGAATCGGCATTGCTTTGGCCAGCTGGATTCTGCTTCCTTTCTGCTTGAAGTGATCTGCATAACGATTCAAGCTTTTCTTTCTGGTTCTTGGTTTTCTCCAGTTGTTTCTTCATGCGTTCACGCTGTTCATAAAAATTACAAGAATGATTTGTTACATAGCCAATGATTGGTTTATTTGTTTTGCCTTTATGATCAATACTCACCTCCTCCACAAGTTGTATAAGAGTGATGTCTGACTTTTCGGTCTTGCCCTTTAAAAAAGTATTTTCCTTTTTGAGTTCCTTAATTGATTTTGTCATCTACATCCACATATATAAATACCCATAAGAAATACGACACAAAACAACATGACATTGTATTACAAATATAATTTGTATACCTTTTCAATTTCTTGCTTAAACGTCTCAAATACCTCATTGCTCTTCACCAACGCATCCTGCGAAAAGTTACGATGTTTTGAGTGCCATACTTCACTAACAATTTGTTAGAGTAAAATGTCATTTTCGTCCCTGATGGGTTTGGCCAGTTTTGTGACTTTCGTCCAAAGGTTTGTTTTTCCGCATCTGGATCTTGAAATCTTGCCACTTTCATCCGGCTCGTTAACTCCATCCATTTTTCTCCGTTAAGTTAGGGATATTTTCGTCTTTTTTGTTAACTTAAAGGGCAATTCGATCTTTTTCACTCTATGTACAAGCATTTAGCATAATGTACAAGTATTCAAAACAAAACAAAGTAGGTAAAGACGGAAATCCCCATGACTTAACGGAGAAAAATGGATGGAGTTAACAAGCCGGATGAAAATGGCAAGATTTCAAACCTTTTGGATCCAAATGTGGAAAAACAAACCTTTGGACGAAAGTTGCAAAACTTGCCAAAACTCAGGGACGAAAATGGCATTTTACTCGATTTGTTAAGTATCAACAATGGTAGACTAGACATGACTGAATAAAGTAAACCTGAAATTGTTGAAACTTTTCACCGTCAGCTGTTAATTGTAACCGTAAGTTCTTTTCCGTTGCCAACAACTGCGACACTTGCTCTGCATACATTTTCATCTGCGACTGTTCCTTGACTAAATTTTCTTCATGTTGCTGGATCTTCAAATCTGCGATTTGGAGTTCTAGCGTTTTCTGCTTCAACTGCAATTAATATATTCATTATAAAAAATGGTAAATGCATATTTCCAAACAAGTTTACGGCATCCGTCCAAACGTGCAACCGACGTACCTGATGAGCATGTTGTTGCTCCATAAGCACAATCTGATCTTCCTTTTGTTTCAGTTGGTTTCTTAACCTGAAAAAAGATTTTGTAAGTTAACAAACACAAAGAAACAAAACTTATGCACATATTTTCTAGATGTTGAAAAGATCAACATACAGATGGGAAGTAAACAAGCCTACAAGGCAATTATGCTATTAGTTTTTAAAAGAGTAGAACGCCATTTCTGTCCCTGAGGTTTGACCAGTTTTGCGACTTTCGTCCAAAGGTTTGTTTTTCCGCATCTGGATCCGAAAGGTTTGAAATCTTTGCCATTTTCATGTCTCGTTAACTCCATCCATTGTTCTCTATTAAGCAAGGCAATTCGGTCTTTTTCGCTTTATGTACAAGCATTTAGCATAACATACAAGTATTAAAAAGACAAAAATACCCTTAACTTAACATAAAAAGACCAAAATACCCCTGACTTAACGGAGAAAAACGGATGGAGTTAGCAAGACGAATGAAAATGGCAAGATTTCAAACCTTTTGGATCCAGATGTGGAAAAACAAACCTCTGGAAGAAAGTCACAAAACTGGCCAAACCTAAGGGACGAGAATGACATTTTACTCTTGTTTTTTCTTTTGTATTTTAGCAATTTCCACTTTTTAGGGTTTTACAATAAAAAATCTTGTTAATATGCAGATAAGTGAAGAGGATGATGAATCCATTGAGATAATTCAGTTTTTTGTTCCATTTGACTTCAGTCACAAGCACTACATGCAATACTTATTAGAATTTAAAATCATTCGCATGAAATATGAAATAATCACATTTCATTCTCCTTCAGCTGAGTCAGACTGTCGTCCCTTTGCTCCTCTAGCTTATTGGTAACGTCCTACAACACAACAAGAAAAAAATAATAATTAGATGCAACATAAATACATATATCAAGACAAACAACATGCAAAGTTTGGGTGTCACACAAATGGTATTTTCTCTATATATTATTATAATATCACATATATTGAAACCTTTATTGCTTCCTGGAACTTGTTCGATAGCTCTAGCCTTAAGTTTTGACTTTCGGACGATACCCTTTTGCACTCGTCCTGTCAAACAACAAAAAAACTTGTAAATAACTCAATATTATTAATTTATTATTGGAATAAATTATAAATGTCAAATTAAAACTACTATATTTGATAACTCATGAAGTTGATGGATACGTATAACAAAAACATACCATTAACATCTTATTTTGACGTTGCAGCTCCCTACACAATGACTCGAGTTTATCGCGCATAGAAATTGCTGAAAAAGAGAGAATAATCACATTAACGTAAAAACTTGCAAGACGTATTTAAACTCGAAAACAAACCAAGAAAGAATATCTAACGTCAATAAACGCATCCAATCACATGTTCTAGCGAAAATAAGTAAATAACACACCTGCATCTCTTTCAGAAAGAACTTTCTGATAACTCAAAGTGAACTCCAAAAATTCCTTTTCCGACTTAAATGTACGCTTCGCGCTTTTACGTTTTACTTCAGATGTATCCTGAAATGTAATACGTGTTATAGATTTAAAACTATTAAGGGCTTCTGATACTCCAATTTAATGTCTCCTTGGGCCAACAAAAAATACTAAATAATCTTTCCAAGCACAGTAAGTCTCTAATGACAATTAGGGGTGCTAACGAGCCGAGCGGCTCACGAGCTGCTCGAGATCGGCTTGAGAAAAAGCTCGAAAGGAGCCGAGCCTTATCGATCCCGAGATGAGCTTGAGCCTAAAATAAAGCTCGTTTATTTATCGAACTCGAGCCTAGCGTGTGAAGCTCGTCAGACTCGTCGAGCCTTAGTGTAATATTAGTTTTTATTAACATTTAGTAACATTTATCCCTTATTTAAAGTTGTCTGGTAAACGAGCTGAGCCGAGCTTGTTTAAACCTGTTTACGAGCCGAAGCCGAACCTAAAAATAAGCTTGCTTAGTGGACGAGCCCGAGCTTTACTTATCGAGCTCGCGAGCCTAAACGAGTCTACTATTTATATTATTTTTATTTAATATACTAATTTATAGATAATGAATGAGCCGAGCTTGAGCTTTGAAAAACAACTCAAACCAAGCCGAGCTCTCATAAGTTAATCGAGCCCGCGCTCGGCTCGTTTGCACCCCTAGAAATAAGAATCACTTGTATTATTGTAGAGGGTACTTTTTCTATAATTAGAAAAAAATCAAGCAATTTATATAATTAAAAGTATAAAGTTATTACTAAATACTTTTCTGCTTGTTCCAGTGTTCTCTGTTGATAACGTTCCTTGTGCATGGGCTGCTTGCATTTCCACTCCTTGTGCATTTGCTAAAACATAAATGTAGTTAAAGTTACCGTCTTCAAAGCGAAGTCATTTTACAATAAATCATAATATTAAGAAAAACAATATTACATTTTCCTGAATTTTGACATGTTTCTCCGGCACTCTTGTTTCCATCAGTTAACGGAGCCAATTCCGGTTCCGATTTTCCAACCACATTTTCAGAAACCAAATTCGGTGACCCAACATCACTCTCATTAGGCGTTTTTACCAACTTTTGTCTATCACAACCGACACATTCAGATAGTTCTACAGTTAGCGCTCTTGCTTGTTCAGCACTAATGTCATCACCATCACACGATTGAAAGTCGTCCGCTACCGAATCAGGCCTAGATTCAACTTCTATTAGTTTCTCATCTTTATAATCAGTTGCTTGATCTTCTTGATCCGGTGATGGGGGTGAAGAGGTTAGAGGATCTGCAGAGCTATCAATGAATCCGTCAGGCAATGAATCCGCTTCTGGTAGTTGATTTGCTGTAGGGTTCTCCATTTCGCCTGCAACTTTGGAATGTCAATCTTGACAATTTATAGAGATAAAATAAATCTAAATTTACAACCTATTTTCTATTTCATTTACTTAGGGTAATAGAGAGGCACCAACCAATGAGGGACATCCACCCCATTTTTAACCAAATCCATGAAAAAGTACCCTAATGGTACAAACAAATGCAGGCATAGTTGTCAATAGCGAATAGCGGTCAATAGTGACAAGCTACCAATATGCTACTTAGCAATAGCGGCGAGATAACACCTGTGCTATTTCATGTTTAGCAATAAAGTAGAGAAACAGAAAAATTATATGTTATCGAGCAGTGGAGATGAGGAAAATACAGAAAAATACATGTAAGCCTGAGGTATCGACTTGGTTTAAAAAAGCGTGAAGCGCACAAAAGCGACAAGGTCTAAAATCAAAGCGCAAAAGCAGAGGGCTTTCGTACTCGAGGTGCAAGGTGCTTATATATATATCCTATAGGATTTAGCATCCCTTACGCAAAACATAGTTATAAATAAGGTTTATATATGATTTGATTTATAAATCACTTAAATGTACAACCATTTTAGCTACATGTATAACACTTTAAAGCACAAAACACCTTCCGTACAAGAAGCGCGCTTCAGTGGGATTTTTTTCCAAAAAATCTCGCTTTTTGTACAGAGCTCGGCTCGCCTTATGTCACACAAGGCACAGCTCTTTGCGCCTAGGGTCACTTTGCGCTTAAGCACGCCTAAGGTGCGCTTTTTTAAACCAAGGGTATCGAGCAATGAAGATAAGAAAAAAAAAATGAAAAAATAAAAACAGTAAAAAGTAAAATACAAATGTGACATATGACCTATACGCTACGTAGTGATCGCTATAGCAGCTATTGACAACTATGAATGAGGAACAACCACCTAATCACCACCCCCATAATCATTTGCTTTCACCACATACCCAAATCGGCATACACTACACGATCAAGCAAACCTATTCCACTACCCAAACCCTTTGCCAAACTACCCGCACAAACCGAATGCACTACCCGAGTGCCCTTATTCATCCCAAAAACAACACATATAGAACAATTACAATAACAGCTTTTAGGTTAACTCAAAGTTCAGTTTAAACAAACAATGACAAATTAAAACACAATAAGTTACATACATAAATTCACAAACACAATCAAATTCTCCATTTTTCCAAACAAATCATACCTAATTTGTATAACAACAACAGGCAATGGGTACGAAATAACATTCAGGAAAGGCTAAAGGGCAAACAAAGCACAATCTTAGGGGTGCAGATTTGAGCCCTAATATGTAAATCAAGCACGCAAGCAAGCAAGCAATCGAACATAATATATCATATATAATGATAAATTGTTGGAAAAGAAGCATAAAGCTAATGATATTGGGGGTTTTACGTACCGGAAAAGACGATAGAGAAGGAATAACTGAACGAGGGTCGGAGCCAGCGTGTGCTTGTGCGAATGACCCGACCGTAGTTGTTTCAACGACAATCAAGGGCTTGCGACCCGACCCGATTCTTCTTTCTGTTTTTTAATCAAAAGGCATTAATAACTCATTTAAGTGTGATAATGAGTAAATTACATTTTTGGCCCATGTGGTTATATCACTTTTACTATATTAGCACAAAATAAGAATTTTTAACATATCTGCCTTCATGGTCTCTATAACTAACCATTTTGGCTCATAAGTCTAACTATTTTGGCCCCCACGGTCTTTATTCTTTTTTATGTTTTAAGTTTCGATCTAATTTTTACGAGTTGACACGCCTTCAACACTTTCGCTTTTACTTTTTTTTTCGGTTTAACGGTCCCGCCACAAAGCATGGGTCCTTAATTCTAGTATATATTGTTGACGAATGCTGATGAATAGTAATTTTATTTTTATAATAACATATAGCTTTTTATTAATTTTTTATTTAATATATTATAACAATTTATTATATATTTACTTTTAATAACATATATATATATTTTTTAAACTATATATTTCCTTTACCATTATTTTAATAATTCTTTTTCCTTTTTTAAACATATATTAAATTATCGATTAATTTAATACTTCTTTAATAACTTACTTTTATAACTTTTTTTCTAAAAAATTAATGTCACGACCCCCGACCCCACCCCGGGAGGGAGCCGCGAGCAGATACAGTGGTACCGGTGTTTATTAAATTTTGCAGCGGAGAACTTTCATCAGGATCGGGTGTCATGAAAATATCAGAGTTTCAAAACACCTCAGTTTTCATATTATAAAATGTGGGATGAAACCCATATTTACATAAAGGATTTTCATAGGGATACACCATATATTACAAAACACGTTTTATTCTGATGTTCATAGCCACTTATTTAAGCTTAAGTGCCTCCCAGCACTTTTTCCTTCACTTCACAGCAAATCACCTAAAACGCGTTTTGAAAACATTTGGTCAGTTAAAAATACTTGTGAGTTCATTCTATTTTATGAAAACACAGCATTGTAATTTACAGCATTAAGAGTTTTTATATTTGTTTATATCTTTCCATTACTCATAGTACTTGTCACTCACTCAGATCGGTGACGGTGGTCATATTACTATTGGCTAACCCGTTGTCCAATAGTAAAGATTATCAAGTAATGTATACAAAACCCCACATACCGGCTGTAATTTTATAATACAAAGACTTAATCATTGTAAATACAAGTCGTAAAGCATTTAGGGGTTTGCAAAAGCATTTGAGAAAAAGAGAATGACTCACATTGCAGGTTTAGATCTTGCCTAATGGTTTAAAGCTTGGTAAACCTAATAAATATACAATGCACACGTATTAGTGTATTAACTCAATTCAGCTTTTACGATAATCACGAAATTAAAACCCACAACGAATGACAAAGTATAGCCGGATACCGGCAACACTTAAACATCCATTGGATCAGTTTCAATCGATCGAATATAGTACCGTGCCAGTTATTAGAGTTATTACCCTGATAACGGGGCAGAGTTGCAGAACACCGGGTATAATAGCTGTATCATACCAGCGATCTGAGAGGGACAAAAATTTTGAACGAAGGTAAACTGAGCAGTGAAAGCTCAATATATAGGTTGATTCGTGCCCCGCGACCGTCCCCCTGCAACCCTATCGCGGCTCGCGAGAGCCCCTGGCTAGGGCATATGTGGCATGAGTCAGGGGGTAGGTCTGCCAGGTGGTCGACACGTGTTGGACACGTGTCTGCCGGCCGACAAGGGCCTGTCGCGCCCCGCGAGAGACAAGGGGGTTCCCTGTCGCGCCCCGCGAGAGACACCATAATTAAAAATTTTGATTTTTCGTTTCGGTTTTCGTCGTACGTGTTTAGGGTTCCGGTTAGGGTTCGTTCTAAGGTGTTTTTAGGTGTTGTTACACTTAAGTATGTAGTTGTGTTTGATTTTTTCCCTGACATACCGTTATAAGTATTGTTAAAAACGAAGTTGTACTTTAAATAAATATTTATTTGGTATCATAAAACGATATATATTAATTTATCGATTAATTTGATACTTCTTTAATAATTTTTGTTTATAATTTTTTTCCTAAAACTTAAGTACGTAGCTGTGCTTGATTTTTTCCCAGACATTCCATTATAGGTTTTGTTAAAAACGAAGTTGTACTCAAAATAAAGTATTTATTAGGTATCACAAAACGATATGATGATAAATTAAACCGTTCTAACGGTTTGTCTTTCTAAACAACATGCATTCTTTTCAAATCACGTTTGTTTTACATTATAATTTCCTCGGTTTCACCGCAACGCGCGACGTAAAAAAAACTAGTTAAAATTAAAATTAAAATTAGAGTTAAATGCCATTTTAGTCCTTGTGGTTTGGGCCATTTTGCCAGTTTAGTCCAAATGGTTCGTTTTTCTCTTGTGGGTCCAAAAAAGTTTCACCAATGCCATTTTAGTCCACTGGGTTAACGTCATCTATTTTTTCTGTTAATCAGAAGAGCAATCATTTTATATGTCCGAATTGCCCTTATAAGGGGCATGTTTGGCTAAGCTTTTCCAACCCAATCTATGACTTATTGACTTAATCAAAAAGCTAAAAATGAGTTTTAGTGTTTGGCAAACCTTTTTTTTTTTGAACGGCCAACATAATAAACGTCGGGTACTTCGCACGCGACATCCAATGGCTGAAAGGTTACCCGAGGCGGCCTCTATTCCGCACGCACGAAGCCCCTAGCCCATCAAGCCACCAGTTATGGGGAAAACCCGACCCCTACACCCGCCCGAAGGCACGACAATGCAGGACCAGTAAAACCTGGTCAGGATCAGGAATCGAACTGGTGACCTTTCGGCCAGCGGTCTTCCATCACTTCCCATGACCGCTGAGCTATAAGCCCGAGTCCAGTGTTTGGCAAATCTAAAAGTCCTTTTCAAAATGACTTTTTGAAAAGGAGAAAAAATCATTTTTAAGAAGTTAGGGGCTTGTGACTTTTTGATCAGCTTATAACTTTTCAAAGATCAAATTACCAAATTACCCCTGATTTAACACTCCTTATATTTGTTGACTTATGAAAGAATGTCCCTTTTAGTCATTTTACATCAATAAGCTAAGCCAAACACTTTTTTAAAAAACAATTTATTGACTTATTAGTTTTTCCCACCCCATAAGACTATGGGGTATGGGGCTTGGGTTGAGGGAAAACGCCCAAGCCACCACCCCGGGTGGGCTTGGGTTGGGACGTGGCCCAAGGGGCGGGAGTTTGAAGTCGGGCGTGGGGCGGGTCTAGCAAGGTGACATGGCGGGCTCTCAATGGCCAAACCAAACTAGTCGTTGGGCTAGTCGTTGGCATACGGCTATGTTTAATTTTTTATTTTATTTTTTTCACTATAAATATCACACTTCAACTCCTATTTTTACCACATTCAACCACAATAATCATTTTCAATTTCTATAATCATCTCTATTCTCATTCTACAAAACGAAAAATGCATCCTCATAATCGTGGTTATGACCCGAACAACCCGTTTGCATTCCAAGAAAATAATCCTAGCCCACCACCCAATCGTCCAATGCCTCGTCCATTTTTAATACACTCCCTTATGCCCGATATGGCTAGTTACGCATCATATATCGGTGGTCGTGTGTTTACTAACTTCCCACAGACCGACGATTCGATACCTAGCCCGTTTACACAAACGCCCATCAACCTTTCACCAACCTCCATCAACCTTTCCCAAATGGAAACCGTCCCCGAAACTCAACCACCCAACGATGGTCCTTCCGCTTCCAAACCCATCAAAAAGAGAAGTCATAAAAAAAACGAGGCGGAGAAAGCACTTGAAACCGGCAAACGAAAACAATAAAAATGGGTCCCTAATGAAGAACTTGCATTGGCGAGGGCTTGGTTTCAACAATCTCAACATCCAACTTTAGGTATTTTTAAATATTTTGTAGCCCTTATTTTAACATTTATGGTTATTTTTATATAACTTTGTAATATATTAAATTTTGTTTTTATTAAAATAGGAAATTTTCAACATCGAAGCCATTTGTGGGAAGCGATTAGTAAAGCATTCCATGAAGAACTGGGAAGGGAGACTTATCGTGAAAACAATAGCTTATCCTCGAAGTGGAGCGAGATAAGCAGCCAACTTACAAAATTTAGTGGTTTTTTAAATAAAGCAAAGCAAAACCCAAAAAGTGGTGAAACGGAAGCCGACTGTGTGACAAATGCATTGGTTACGTTCAAAACAAATGTGGGGGTGCGACTTTCGTTTCATGCATTGTTGGGAGATTTGTAAGTTTCGTCCAAAGTGGGCGAATATCCCCAGTGGTAGCGAAACAAACACGTCTTCCAAAAGGTCAAGGGCCTCGTCCCAAGCCCAATCTGTTGCACGAGATCAAGAGTTTGAGGACCTTTTGGATGATTCGCCAAACCGGCCTGAATATGGAAGAGATGCCGCAGAAAGGCGCGCTCAAAAATCAAGATCGGATACGACATCGCCTTCAGTTGGGAGTTCGGGCTCGCGTAGGGGAATATACAGCGATCAGTTGGATGACATTGCATGCAAGCTAGATACATTCAACGTATTCCAACAACAAAGGGCCGAAGTTCGAAAAAGCAAAGAAGCTAGAGATGCCCTGAAACAAAAACGAGATGATTTGAAATTTCTATCCCAGCCCATTGATCACCTAGAGGGTGAAGAGTTGGAACTCATCTTGGAGATGAGAGAAGAGATTAAGAAAAAATATAAGCGTTAGGATTTTTTTTATGTAATTTTCTTTATTTAAAAATATTAAAAAATTTAAATTTGTTGTTTTAAAAATATTCAAATAGCGGTTTGGACTGGCCACGGCCCAAACCCCCGCCCCACCATACCGACCCCAATGTGGGTAAGCCCAGCGAAGCCCCCCCAAGCCACGTGTCAACCCATGCCCCAAACCCTCGTCCCACCATACCCAACGGTCTAAGCTAATTCAAACACTTTTTTTAAATACTTTTTTTTTCAAAAAGTCACAAGTCAATAACTCCCTTTTCATAAAAAAAAAACATTTTTAGGTAAACTAAGCTTAGCCAAACATGCCCAAGAATTCTATATCCTTACATTTTCAAAGGGGATGTACAGTAACCTCATACATTGGTTAGTTTGGATGGTGAAGCCAATATTTGGGTGCCACATGTAATCCATTAGCTTTATTATTATTATTATTATTATTATTATTATTATTATTATTATTATTATTTTCACAGCTTACTTTGTATAAATATAAAATATTAAGGAAGATCCTGGCATTTAACCTTAATATGTGGATAAGAAGTTCAATACCGGGGTTTACTTTTAGCCCTCCTTTTTTATTTATTTTGGTGTAACCAAATTGCAGGGGGCTTTTCATAATATTATTTTTTTAGATTGTTATTTTACTATAATCTTGAATTATTTTTTAAATTTTTTTATTTTACTATGATATTAAATTTAGGATAATTTGCTATTTCTATATTATTTACTAGGTTAGTACCCCGTGTATTACACGGGTTAGAAAAAAAATGTAATTTTACATACTAAATAATAAAACAATATATCTTTAAAAACCTCATTTATTATACGGGTTAAATAAATATAATTTTATATATTAAATAATAAAAAAATATTATATTTTTAAGAACCACGTGTATTGTAATCTATATACCAAATAATAAAAAAGTTAAATTTTTAAAAACTCTATGTATTACATGAGTTGAATAAATGTAATTTTAGATTAATAGTATATTAAATAAATATAATTTTGGATTAATAGTGTATTAAATAAATATAATTTTGGATAAAGTCTTATATATAAATTTTAAGTAATCAATATATTTGATAAATAATAAAAATACTAATAATAGTAAAAAATCTAATTTATATACTAAATCTATTTTTTACTATAATAAAAGAAACCAACTTTTGGATACGTGTCATTAGGTATCCTCAAATCTATACTTATCTTATATTAATTAATAAATAATAAATTAATATTAAATATTATCATAGTTAGTTATTATCAATTATAATTAAAGATGACATAGTGAATGCATGTTGTATTTAACAATAAGTGATTAAACAAACAAAAATCACTACAAATTATCCAAGTCAGACAGATGGCCAAAGAGTTGAACTTCAATAGATGTATTCAACTATCTATAACCTTCTAACGTATTTAGTTAAAAAAATCTTTTAGTAATTTCTTAGTATATTCCTTGTTTATAGAAAATAAAAAAATATATATTATAAATGAGAAGTATAGATTAAATTTAAATTGAATACTAATTATCTATAGTTAAGTAGAAGAGATTAAACAAAATAATATTTAGTAGAAGAGTTATCTATAATTATTTAGAAGAGATTAAATTAAATAATAATTATCCATAAGATATTAAACTAAATAATATTTCGTAGGAGGGTTATTTATAGTTAATAAGAAGAGATTAAACTTAAATAATAATTATCCATAAGACATGGCCTAATATGAAGACAAGTGTCCCAAAGTTGGTTTCTTTTATTATATAGTATAGATGTTTTAACGATTGTTATAATTATTATCACATAATTTATTTTTTATTCAATACAATTTTAACATTTTAATCCCTTTAATTTTTAACGCTTTATACTCTCTAAATGGTATACATTTTTAATTTATTTAATTTGATTTTGTTTTAATAGTTTGCGGTGGTTAACTTAAAAAAATGAATCACGACTATGTTTAGATCGGTATAAAATTTGTTGACAATAGAGTTGTAAAAAAATAAAGTGTTTTTCTCGAGTGCCGCTACCGTGTCGTTACCCTAACAAACAACACAAATTCCGACCGAACAACATCGACACTGGTATCGGTATAATCTGAACCAATAGGCGTTTTTAAGAATTTCAATCGATGTAAAACTTTGTGTCGATATTATTCTGGGCACACCATTGAGTTTATGTTTTTGGGTTTCTTTCAGTTGATATAACGAATACCGGTATTGTAATTAGCCGAAACAACACATACCGAATTTCCGCCAACCCGCTGCGGAGCGCGGGTATTCCCCTAGTATCTAACAAAATCAAAGGACTTGTACAGTACCTTTGACGTACGTTTTTATTTTTGTTATTATTTTCAGTTTACCTTAAATATGCATAATGAATTAATATAATATATAGTTTACCAAAATAAAATCAGTAATGATATTACTCAGTCAAATTCTTCCATCTTTAATTATTATTATTATTATTATTATTATATATCTAGGGAAAAGATCAAATAGGAAGTTTATTTTGGCTAGGAAGGATATGAAGCAATAGGATTATGACATGTGGCAAATTTTAAAATAAAGAGAAAGGGTATTTTAGTCAATCCCATTCTTTCTTCTTCCTTCTTCTCCCCAGTTACTTCAAAACCTACCATTTTCAAAACCCACCATCTTCAACCATTTCTTCACTTTCTATCTCAATAATCACTACATTATAGTGCAATTTTCATCACCAATCAATGATTCAAACACCCGATCAACGTGTTCTTCAGCTTTTTTGAAGAAAACCCAGTTTAATTTCATACAAAATCTCGTTTTTTCCGGTGATTTTGAAGATAATCACTCGATCCATTCGATTCGAGCGCTGATAAGTGTTTCAATCATTCAAAATTCGTTAATTGTTGAAGAAATCACTTCGATCCAGGTAAGAAATTCTTTAATTTCATTTTTACGATCTGGGTTTTTGATTTAGTCATTGCGTTTTACGATCTTGGCGGGGGTCCGGGGGCAGCGCCCCTGGTAGCGGGGTCCTAGGGGCGGTAGCCCCTGGCGGGGTCCAAGGGGCAGAGACGCATCAGAAAAATTAATTTTCTGTAAATTGCCTATGGAAACTGCATTGGTTCAGACAGTTCACAACACAGACAATTCACAGCACAGACAAAACTACATTGCGTTTCTGGCCATTGCGTTTTAGAACTAAAACATTTTTATGTGTTTTCTGGCCATTGCGTTTTAGAAAAACACATTCTTGAAGTGTTTTTGGTGCATTGCGTTTTAGGTAAAACATTTTTTAGGTGTTTTCAGTCCATTGCGTTTTACAGAGAACAGTTTCTTTTGTTTTCTGGCCATTGCGTTTTACAAATAAGACATTTCTTTTTGTTTTTGGTGCATTGCGTTTTAGGTAAAACACTTTTTTATGTGTTTTCAGTCCATTGCGTTTTAGAAAACATACATTTTAAGTGTTTTCTGGCCATTGCGTTTTAGAAATAAGACATTTGTTTGTGTTTTTGGTGCATTGCGTTTTAGGTAAAACACTTTTTATGTGTTTTCAGTCCATTGCGTTTTAGAAAACCGACATTTTAAGTGTTTTCTGGCCATTGCGTTTTAGAAACAAGACATTTGTTTGTGTTTTTGGTGCATTGCGTTTTAGGTAAAACACATTTTTATGTGTTTTTAGTCCATTGCGTTTTAGAAAGTACATTTTCTTTTGAGTTTTTAGGCTACTGCGTTTTAGAAATAAGACATTTCTTTGTGTTTTCTGGCCATTGCGTTTTACAAATAAGTCATTTCTTTGTGTTTTTTGTGCATTGCGTTTTAGAAAAATGTCATTTTTTAGGGTTTTTTTTTCATTGCGTTTTACGTAACTGTGGGTTTTTCTATTGCGTTTTACGCAACTGGGTTTTTAATTTTTTTTTTTGAAAATATAGCAATAGTATACTCGTTTTAAAGATAAAAAAAACGCTCATTTTTTTGGTGCAATTTTTATAAAAAAAATAATGTCGTATGAAAGAGTTATTAACGTTTAAAAAATGGGGGGGAATTGGAGGAGAGAGAAACTATTGGCTTGAATTGACTAGAATGCCCCTAAACAAACTCACGCGCCTTTTTTCTTTCCTTCAATTTCCCTGATTTAATCTTAGCCATTGATTAACTAAATGGAAGGTTAAGATCACTTCCTAGCCTTCCTAGCCAAATAAACTTCCTATTGTATCTCCACCCTATATATCTATATAAAAACAAACGAAATACATATTAACTTGATTTTTTGTATATTTATTGATTATTTATTTATTATTATTAATTGTTTTATTTACCCTTGATTTTTTTAAAACCCCTTACACTCCCCTTTTAAGTATTTGAACTCTCTGTATAATACGTTTCTTAACCCATTTATTTATTTTTATTTTAATAATTTATGTTTGTTAACTTAAAAAAATGAATATGTACCAATAGGGTGGTGGTCTACTGGCAAAAGGAAAGCCTTTAAACACTTGGATTTGGGAGGATGAGATATTAGGTTCAAGTCCCACAGACAACCAACATTAAAAAAAATTGTCGCTCAAAAAAAAAAAATGAATACGTGGTTGCGATTAGTTTGGTGTAAAATTGAGTGTTTTTTTCGAGTGTCAGTATCGTGTCCATACCCTGACAAACCGTATCAATTCTAGCTGAACAACTTTGATGTTAGTATAGATGTTATTGAAACCGGTATTCATCTTTATCCTTTTTACGATATTCTTTTTGACATATTACTACTTTATTTTTTAGGTTTCATTTCCAGATACTATAGCAAGTAACTGTAACAAGTTGACAAATTACCAATCTAAGGGCATGTTTGGATTGGCTTCTCAAACCAGCTTATTAGCTTATTGACTTATGGATAAGTCAATAAGCTGTTTTTGTGTTTGGATAACTCAAAAGTCCTTTTGTGAAATGACTTTTTGGAAGGAAGGAAATGGAGGTTTTGAAAAGCCAAGTATTTGTGACTTCTTGATTCATATATGACTTTTCAATAACCAAATTACTAACTTACCCCTTATATTTGTGTACGCCCTATCTGTTCAGCTGACACAGCACATTCATCACATATCGTTCTCTCCTAAACACACAGCAGCAAGCCAACACAGCAGCAAGCGGCAGTTCCTTCTCCTTCTCCGGCGGTTCCTTCTACTTCTCCGGCGCTCATCAGATCTGTTCACAGCAGGTATGTTTCCAATTCACAGCGATTGCATGTTAAATCTGTTTCAAATTCGATATGTTTGTTGTTCAAAATTGCATCTTAAATCTGTTTCAAATTGGATTTGTTTGCTTGTTGTTCGATTAATTGGATATGTTAATACATGGTAAATATGTTTCAGATTGGGTCTGTTCGATTAATTGGATCTGTTAATACATGGTAAAATTAATGCATCTGTTTGTTGATTGTTGCTGGATATGTAAGTGTAAAAATCAGATTGGGTCTGTTTGTTTACTGTTTTTTTTGGCATCTTAAATCAGATTTGCTGTATTGTTGATTGTTGCTGGATATGTAGTGTAAAAACAAAATTAACGCATCTGTTTGTTGTATTGTTTGCTGTATGGATTCGATTTATCAGATTTGGATCCATTTTTATGCGTATATGTATCAGATAATGGATGCTTACCACACAAATGTTGTTGATTGTGAAACGTCAACTAAAAAGAATAAACCAAAATTCTTGTGGAATAATGATGCGTTTATGGACTTTGTCGAAGCTTGCAAGCTTGAAACTATAAAAGGGAATAAACCTTGTGGTCACTTTAATAAGATTGGGTGGGAGAATATAGAAAAAACCATGAACGAAAAAACCAATGTTCGAGGTATTATCTATTGCTCGATGTATCTAATGCTACAATTACTTTAATAAATGATTTAAATATGATATCGTTTTGTATTTGTAGAACTGCATTGGCGCTATAGACGGGACACACGTGAGGGCATCGGTTCCATTGAACGAACAACCGAAGTACATTGGTCGAACGGGATACGCTACACAAAATATAATGGCTGTGTGTGATTTTAACATGTGTTTTACATTTGCGTGGGCCGGATGGGAGGGGACTGCACATGACACGAGAATTTTCAATGAAGCGTTAGAGAGACCGGAACTTCAATTTCCACATCCCACGGGTGGTTAGTATAATTTTATTAATGATATTTTTATGTTTTTAATACTTATTTAAAACGAATAACAGCTGTTTTTTTTATTTGCAGATAAATATTATGTTGTTGATGCCGGATACCCAAATACTAGAGGGTATCTTGCTCCATACAAAGGTACGAACATTCGTTATCATATACCGGGTTTTCGACGTGCACAAACTAGTGCTATGCGTGCTCCCCGCGGACCAAAAGAGACATATAACTATTACCACTCATCATTGCGAAATATAATTGAACGTACTTTTGGAGTGTGGAAAGCTAGGTGGGCGTTATTGAGAGATATGCATGTTAATTTCACGTACAAACACCAAGTGAGTATTGTGATAGCGTCGATGGCGATCCATAACTATATTAGAAAGGCCGGTGAGTTTGATAAAGCATTTGATAGGGCACAACAAGAATCGTACAATCCTAGACGAGGTGGTACTAGCGATGAAGTTCGCGAAGAAGATCAGGCTACACGTCATGCAAATGATGATATGTATATGTCAGCGATCCGAGATATCATTGCGGGATATATAATGACATTGCGGAGATGAACATGACATCATTTCAATTGTATGGATGAATGTAATATGAGAACTATGGTGGTATTATTGTGTTTTAACTTTTGTAAAAGACATATTTTTTATTTTGTAGGTTTTTTTATTAAGTTAAACTTTTTATTAAGAGAAGAGAAACAAAAAAGCTAAGCCAAACACTTTTTTAAAAAACAACTTATTGACTTATAAAAGAAGGGTCAGGATCATTTTAGAACCATAAATATTTACAGAACTCGCAGAACTCCTAATAAACAATCTTTTTCTTTATATATTTTTATGTTTAGGATAATTTTATCATTTATTATGTGTATTTTTATGATTACATACATGTTAAGGGTAACTTTATCATTTTATACGTAATTTTATAATTACACATATGTAAACTAGTTTTTTTACATATATGTAATTAGTTATGACACATACATATAATTTTGGCAATTAAACATATGTAAACTACTTTTAACATGTATGTGATCAAAGAAATACATATAATAGATGATAAAAAGATCCTAAATACAAAAACGTATATATAAAATGACCGTTTATTAGGAGTTCTGAAAGTTCTGTAGTTATTTAGAGTTCTGAAATGAAGTCAACCCTATATTCCATTTTAGTCATTTTACATCAATAAGCTAAGACAAACACTTTTTAAAAAACAACTTATTGACTTATTAGCTTTTCCCACCTCATAAGCTAATCCAAACACCTTTTTTTAAAAACTCATTTTCAAAATGTCCTTTCCTCAAAAGTCCTTTTTTAACTCTCCTCAAAAGTCCTTTTTTAACTCTAATAAGCTTAGCCAAACATGCCCTAATTCCCGCTAACCCGCTGCCCTGCGAAGCCCGGGTTACCCCTAGTTACATATAAACCTAGATCTTCTTTGATTCTACGATTCAGCAGGGAGGGAAGGTAACCAGCCAGCCAGCAGGTAAGCTTCGATTCAGCAACTTCGATTAGCCACCATTTCTTCTCTATTACATTTGAATTGTTTTTTCGGAACGCCATTCGGATCGGACGAACCAAAACGTAAATCGTGCCATGACCAGCGAATTATGTGATTTGATTTAGGTTGAGTAAATTGAAGTTATAAGTGGAAGGAGGTTTATCAGTTTCATTTGTTGATGAAATGTTAAATATTATTAACTGTTATGATTGATGATATTTGATATTGATTTAATTTAATTATTATAATAGTTTGATATAGCTAGATAGCCTTGTATAACGATGGACCAAATCTAGGGCTCCCAAAGAAAAGCAATTTTATGTACTACATGTTTTGACAGGGCAGAAACCTCATCCTCTGATCGGAAACAACCTCCACCATGATGGAGGAATCATCGGGGAAGACAACGAAGAAGCATCCATGGTTTTGGAGTTCCGCTGTAGCTTCGATAGTGCTAAGACTAGTACTCATTGTCTACTTCCCAAACACTCTCAACTTCTCCTCTCGCCCCGAAGTCTCCACCCCCATCACAAGCCTTCGTCGCCGTAATCTCACAAACTTCAATTGCTTTTCTTTATTGAATTATTGATTGATCGATCGATCAAGGTTTGTTTTTATGTTGAATGATGTTTCAGTGGCGGAAGGTTATTGGTTAAAGCAATCTTCGATGTCGCCGTATGCTGGTTTGTATTTTGATCTTTGTTTACAAGGTTCTGTTATGTGTATATTGATAACTCAATGAGTTTAATTCGTTGTTACAGGTTCAATGTACCATGGATCTCCTCTTCTATTATCCATCCTTGGGCCTCTCACTGGTGATAGGTATGTATATAAACGATTGATTGATGGCATTTTAGTTTTATCATTTTGCACTCAAATATCTTTAACGGGATGTAGGAGGATCAATTCTGTATTTGTGATATAAAGTGGTTATTATAATGTTTTGATAATTGCTTGTTACTATGCTTGAAGAGGTGAAGGACGAAGCCATCTTTTATGCGGGTAAAGTTTCCATCCTGCCTTTTAAGGGCTTAAAATTAGAAGCTTATGCATTTTACGTATGCTTATATCTTTATGTTTAACATTTTTACTTCTTTGTTCATTTATTTTTATCAGCTTCTAGTATAATTTCTTAATTACATTGTTGATATAAAAATATTTTTGGAAACAGTCTGGCATTTGTAATTGCAGATTTCATCACTGCAATTCTTATTCGTGCAATTGGCCAGCTTCTCCAAGTGGCGGATATCCAGAGTTTGAAATCATTAGGGGCTAGTAAATTTTCAAAAATATCAGGTTTTTTTTCACTTTGCAAAACTCCGTGCCTTTTATGTTCTTTAATTCTTAGAAAAAGCTGATGAACAGTAAATTATGTAGAAAATTTTCCTGCTGGTGATATAGCCGCTCTTGTGTACCTATGGAATCCTTTGACCATCATCACGTGTTTGGGGTATTCAACATCACCGA
Source organism: Helianthus tuberosus (assembly GCA_030545235.1). Classification (NCBI taxonomy): domain Eukaryota; kingdom Viridiplantae; phylum Streptophyta; class Magnoliopsida; order Asterales; family Asteraceae; genus Helianthus; species Helianthus tuberosus. Next base: position 22,079,655 of record CM060370.1, on the reverse strand, counting down.
TCGAAAATCTCATGATTGTTTTGTCTCTATACGGCGCATGCAGGAGTAAGAACTTGATAACCCTTTTCTCATGCATGATTAATGTGTATATTATTGTTAATAATTAATTATCCAATTCTTACTGCAACAGGACTAGTTCGTCTAGCTGCTTTTGGATGGGTGATGGCATCTCATTTGTCCCTCTATCCTGTTATTCTAATCATACCAGTACGGTTATACCGTTATACTTGCATCTTTCATATTCTTTCGCTACATCAATTTTCAACGTTTTTGACTTTTTTTTTTGTTTTTCTGTTTTAGTTAGTTCTATTAATAGGTTCTGGTCTAGATACACCACCAAGAAAACTGTTTCTGCAACCGAATGATGGCGATGGTTACAAGAAAACTAGTTTTTCATGGAGACGAGTTGTTTTGTTCTTTTTGTGGGCTTCTGCTTGGGCACTATATGTTCTACTTCTGTGCGGTATTTCTCTAAAAGAGTACAGTGGCCTCGGAGAAATGTTTAAAAGGTACAGTCTATTATCATATATTCATATTTAAATATTTTACTAGTTTAAAAAACTTACCATCCTTTTGTTAACATATTATCTAATCATACGGATTGATACTTGCAGAACGTATGGGTTTATTCTCAGCGTAGAAGATTTATCTCCAAACATTGGTGTCTTGTGGTGAGTACATACACATACCGTGGTTGTTTATGTACTACATTTGTTTTAACTAAGATTGTATATACAGGTACTTCTTTGCAGAGGTTTTTGATTTTTTTAGAGATTTCTTCCTGATAGTATTCCATATAAACATTCTTTTCATGGTGTTACCGCTTGCTATACGGCTACATCACCGACCTTGCTTTCTAGCATTTGTCTACATTGCAATCTCGTCTATTCTCAAGTCTTATCCTTCGGTATATTCTCTAGAAAGTGATCATCTTCTTTTTCATATTTTGATACTTTTTTAATTGATAATATTATCATTCATGGATATGGATAGGTTGGTGACTCCGCTCTTTACTTGGGCTTACTGGGCCTATTTGTCAATGCATTAGCTGGTAACTGATTAAACCAGTTATACCACACCACTTTTTTTATGCTTCTATCCATCTACCTTTTATAATTTGTTAAAGAGTAAAATGCCATTTTCGTCCCTGAGGTTTGGCCAGTTTTGCGACTTTCGTCCAAAGGTTTGTTTTTCCGCATCTGGATCCAGAAGGTTTGAAATAAAGGTTTGAAATCTTGCCATTTTCACCCGGTCGTTAACTCCATCCATTTTTCTCCGTTAAGTCAAGGGTATCTCTGTCTTTTTTGTTAACTTAAAGGGCAATTCGGTCTTTTTCATTTGATGTACAAGCATTTAGCATAATGTACAAGACCAAATTGCCCTTTAAGTTAACAAAAAAGATGAAAATAACCCTGACCTAACGGAGAAAAATGGATGGAGTTAACGCGCCGGATGAAAATGGCAAGATTTTAAACCTTTTGGATCCAGATGCGGAAAGACAAAGCTTTGGATGAAAGTCGCAAAACTGGCCAAATCTCAGGGACGAAAATGGCATTTTACTCTTTGTTAATTTATATCTACATTTTTGGCAGATATGCAATTCTCGTTTTTTCTTTTCTCTGGGTATTTGGGGACGTTACTTCTTAGCCCTGTGATGCACAACTTGTGGATTTGGAGGGTATGGTTGTTGCCCATATGTTTTGTATAGTTGACTAGTTGTTATGTAACTTAGTATTTTGCCCTAAATGAAATTTGCAGGGAACAGGAAATGCAAACTTTTACTTTGCTACTGCAATGGCTTATGCTTGTTTTCAGGTTGGTCAATCTATATATGCTGTTGAGGGGTGTTTTAGACACAAGTGTTGAGGATTGAGGTTTAACCGGGCACTTTCGGAAACTGTTTGTTAGGTCAAATGTTAAACATTGCAATTTTCTGGTTTGGGAGAGTAGAATAAAAAGAACAACAAATTGACTCCAGTTTTAACAAATAGTAAAATGCCATTTTCGTCCCTGAGGTTTGGCCAGTTTTGTGACTTTCGTCCAAAGGTTTGTTTTTTCGCATCTGGATCCAAAAGGTTTGATACTTGCCATTTTCATCCGGCTAGTTAATTCCATCTATTTTTTTCCGTTAAGTCAGGGGTATTTTCGTCTTTTTTGTTAACTTAAAGGGAATTTTTAAGAGGTATTCGGTCTTTTTACATAAAGTGAAAAAGACCGAATTGCCCTTTAAGTTAGCAAAAAAGACAGAAATACCCTTGACTTAAAGAAGAATAATGGATGAAGTTAATGAGCCGGATGAAAGTGGCAAGATTTCAAACCTTTTGGATCCAGATGCGGAAAAACAAACCTTTAGACGAAAGCCGCAAAACTGGCCAAACCTCAGGGACGAAAATGGCATTTTACTCTTTAACAAATCTGGTTTTTATACCGTACCGGGTTGGGCTCATAAACGGTTTAACTAGGTGTATCGGGCGGTTCAACCGGGTGTACCGGGTGGTTTAACCGGTTGTACAGGATGGTTCAACCGGTAGTACCGGCCGGTTTGAACCGGTTTTTAGAATATTGATTTAAAACATGATGAAGTTGGTCTTAGACTCCAATATATGCACCATTGGTGTTACATTTCCTACTCCAACAAGACACCAAATTGGTGCAACGTCATTTTGGTGTAGTGTCCGGTGCATACGTTGCAGATGGCCTTACAGATTACAACACCAAATATCCTGTGTTGGAAAAAAACACACATTTATAGTATTCTTTTTTCTCTGTATTTCTAATTGCACAGATTATCTTAGTTGTGGAGAGTGTAAGTTCGATGCTTAACCATGATAGAGCTCTAAAGAAAGGTGCTACAACGGTTGCAAAAAAGGTACAATAGTAGTACAGACTACAGGCTATGCATGATTAAGCGAAATCCCAGGAAGCTTGTTTTCAAGAGGCAATCTGCACTTGTGACCAGGCTTTTTTTAGATTGTTTTTCTTTTGGGACATACGGATAGTTGAATACGCAGCATATGAGTTAAATGGTTTCATCACAGTTAGGTTAAATCACATTTTTCTGCAGTATGGCATGTAATGTTGTTTCATCTTCAATATTAGGTTCAATCACAGTTTTCTGTTAGCTAGGTTGCACCATATGCGCACACACGTACTTTATGGTATACTTTTAAGATTTTTTTTTTTTATAAAAATAATTTGTAGTTTTTTTTTTTAAATTATTTTCATCATCGATTTATTTTCCCATTTTATCATCATTATAATTTTTTTTGGTCATCAAGAGTCTTTATCATACACACTGTTTGGAGACACCGACACGGGTCTGGTGAAGGTGGTGATGCCGTAGTAGGATTGGTGATCATGTCTGATTTAAACCATGAAACCAGTCGTTGACTGAATAGTTTGGTTTGCGGATTTGTTTTAAAACCGCAACTGTCAAACTAGAGGTGCACAAAAAAACCGTACCCGGAACTCGACTTTAGGTATTTGTACTTAGCAACATTACTATATATAATATGCTACATCTCTTGATTACTAGTTTAACAACTAAGGACTTTAGGTATTTGTAATTTTCATCACAAAAAGAAACAGTTAATCTTCTACTTACATCTGCTGTTGCTGTTCTCAACTCTACAGCTTCTTGATTGCCCCACTTGTCTATATGTCTTGTTGTCACACTTTCAACTTCAAGAATCATCTTTTTAAGGCTTGCATGACCAACTAGATTTTGCACCATGTTCTTGAGATACTTATGCATGTACCCATGTAAAGAACCTAAGGTGCTGTTTGTTTTTTCTGCGGGAAAAGGTCTGCAGTCTGCGGACCACATCTGCAGGCATCTGCAGGAGAAGAGGTGGACCAAAGGTCTGCAGTCTGCAAGGAAAAGAGGGTTTGTTTTTTTTTATTTTATAAAAACATCTTCTCACTTAGAAGACACACACAAACACACTTTCACACACAAACCTTCCTCGATCTCTCTCCTCCCTGCCTTCATCACCACCACCAAGCACCACCGCTAACCCACCGCCACCACCGTCACCACAAACCTCCCCCGTCTCAACCACCCACCCCCGTCACACTCTCCTCCCTCGATCTCTCTCTCTCTGCCTTCATCACCACCACCAAGCACCACCGCAAACCCACCGATCTCCGATGATGATGATGGTCTCTTGCCGCTCCCTCTCTCTCTCTCTCTAGTCTCTACGGTATCTCCCTCTCATCGATTTGGGGGTTTTGTTTGATTTTGGGTTTCGGTTCAAGCACCACCACCGATCTCCGATCTGGTAGCACTACCACCACCGATCTCTCTCTCTCTCTACGGTATCTCTCACTCTCTCTCTCTCTCTACGGTATCTCTCTCACCGATATTGATTTGGGGGTTTTGGTTCGATTTGGGGTTTTTGGGCAGGGATGTTGTGGTGGACGTTTGGGCAGGGATGTGGTGGCGGAGGTGGTGGTGGTGGTGGAGGTGGTGGCAGGGATGTGGTGGTGGAGGTGGTGGAAGAAGAGGTTAGCCAAGAAGAGGTTCCAAGAAGACATGGAATCATGTCTGTGTGGTGAAGAGGTCTCGCAGACCTTTTTTAATGAAAGGTCTGTGAGAAAACAAACAAGCTGCGGACTCCAAACCTCTGCGCGCGTCTGCGCGGCGCAGACATAAGTGGCCAGAAGTGCTTCTGGCCAAAAAACAAACACCACCTAAATTTTGTTTCCCTAGTACTTTTGTCATGCTATCTGGGTACCAAAGTTGGAACAGTTGACCCTCTTGTTGGAACACCATTTGGTTAAAATCTGAATTGCTTGAGACTATCACCGGCAGCCCAACCAAACTACTGTGGAATATTGTCCCATATCTGTCGTAATTAAGTGTGTGTTAGCTTAACCAATGTCACAATTATGAAACAATGTATATTACTTGATAAGGCATAGAGATTACACCTAATTAGTTGAAAGTGTGTAGTAATGTCATAATTAAGTGTTACAAGTTAAAAAATTTTAGACACTTTTTGGGAGTTGCTAATACATCTAAAATTGTGTAACTGGAAACTTGAATGGGGAAATATGCCACCACAAAATGATTATAATCTTTGGACTAAAAACATAAAAAAAACTGAATAAAAGTTTATACGACATATATATTACCTAATGAGAAAGAGGGCGGTTTGTGACGGCGGTGAGTGGTTTGCAACAGTTGTGATGACCGTAGGCTATGGCTGTGAATAATATTTAATAAGTGGTGTTCAAAACCGGATATCCGAAAATTCGGATATCCGCAATTTTCGGATACCAAAATTTACTATCCGTATCCGAAATTTCGGATATCCGAAATTTCGGATACGGATTCGGATAGTGAATCGGATATCCGAAAATCCAACTTTTTATTTTTTTTATTATTTTTTTTCATATTCGGAAACAGATATTTTGGATAGTTTCGGATATCCGAATGTAAGTTTTCGGATATTTTTTGGATATTTCGGATATTTTCGGATACTTCGGATATTTTCGGATATTCGGATATCCGAAAAAAATGAAAATTAAATTTTCGAATATCCGAAATATCCGAAAATTTTGAAAATCACTATCCGAATCCGAATCCAAGAAATTCGGATATCCGAATTTCGGATGATATCCGATTTTTCGGATATTTCGGATCGGATTTTCGGATACGGATAGTTTTGAACACCCCTAGTTCCATTCCACCTCTCATTCCTGCATACCAAACACTACCTAATAAACTTCAAACATACCATATTAATTACAATATTTGCCATAATCACATACATATAACATCTTCACTATCAACATCCTACCCTTTCCCCCAATAAAAAAATGACAATGCTTACACCGTAGGTTTTTTTGTAGTAAAGAACAGGTTTTTTGGGCTTAAAAAGGTATCTAGAGCCAAATGACGATCGACTTACGTCATAAATCAGACGGTAATGCAACCTTGTAAATAGGAGGACTACCAACCCAGCAACCACAGCGATAATAATCGACATCGCCAAGAAACCCTTCTTGGCGTAACATACAAAAAAGCTGACACTAAAAGCGAATGTCAACATCATCATTGAGAGGACAAGAGTTCCTAGACCAAACATCAGCTTTTTTGGTAGAGTTTGTAGGAAATCACGTTCAGCAAAGCGAGATGTGTTGATAGATGAGAAGATGGCAATCGAAGCACATGACAACAAAAAAGAAACGACATCCGCTAAAACAAAAACCAAAAAAGATGGTTTTGAAAGAAAGACGGGGAAGCCATTGTATTTGTCTTCTGTTTGGCGATATCCGCCTGGAAAAGTATAAGCTGCAGCAAATACCATGGCTGTAATAAGACAGTCAATAACCATGCAGTGGTTAGCCATATCTCTTAACCATTTCTCCCCTTGATCAACCAAATCTTTGTGTTCTTTTGTGAACAACTCGTATGGTGTTAAACCATCTTTGTTCTTACGTTCCCTATAAGCAGGAGGGATCATAGCCTCAACTTCCTGCAACAAAAAAAAAAATACAAATTTTAAAAGACTTTATACTCATTATAAGCATGGCCACATGGTCGAGAGATATATATACCTTAAACCATAGTAACTTTCGCTGCACTTTTAAAGCAACACCTGACATATCCTTAAGTCGCTTTTTCTTTGCACACTTTCCAACTAAATGCAACATATTATTATCATTCCGGCCTCTGAGAGGGGATATCAAATCTTTCATGGAGCCTATCTCATATAGAAGGTTGTAGATACCTTCGTGACGATGTGCCACAGCAACATGAAATATGCTTTGGTTGTTGTCATCTACTTTCCATATGAGATCCGGGTATAGCCGGATGAGCTCAACAACAAATTCACGATTGCCAAATTCTGCAGCAACAAAAAGTATACGAGACGAGTACGTTGCTCCTTTTTTTCCAAAGAAACCGGTTCTTTGTCGTCTTGCATTACCACATCTCGAGGACCGCGCAGTATATCATCAATCTCTTTCTTAGGTTTTTTCGCAATATATCCCCAAATCAGTGTTAGCAACTTCATTGCGTTATCTTTCTTTTCCATAGATTCTAAAAAACAACAAAAAAAAAGCCAAATTAGATCCGGATAACACTAGCGTATGTCGTGTATAATTTATTTTCAGTACAAATAATGTGTGATGAACATCATTAAGTAGAAGAGATCTTTACCTGACTTGATGATTCTATCGATCATGCTAGTACGTTTTTCAGGAAAGGGTTCAAGGCCTAGGGATGAATCTTCGAGTCCACTTTCCCTACCAACTTCCGGATTCTCAATTTGAGATCGTTGAGGCGTACTAAGCATCTTGGAGTATAAAATTTTACCCCATCTGATGGTTCTCGAGATGACATTTAGCTTCATTTCGCGGAATGCTTCCGGCTTCCGAGCTAGAACTTCGAGAACACTCCCGGTGCCAAGGTCGGGATAAGTTGTCACAATCTTTAGAGTAACATCTAAGACAGATTTGAAAACAACTTTGTGAGGGGGGTTTCTCAATAATAATTTAATCACAACATTTATTTTTTAGAATTATGCATATATATACTAAAAAACCAAACAACATATTCATTTTTTATTAATAGGGATTAAAGTTCATAATCATTTCTTATATGAAAAATAATGTAATCACTATCGATACAAACTATAATGCTTACCAAACATATCATTCTCCGCGCATTTCAAAAGCAGCCACCCACGATTCAGAACCACCATCACGCAAATTATTTGAATGATTGTACATGTATTTCACGACGTCCTCGTTTCCATACAAGGTTGCGACGTACAAGGGCATCATCTTTCTGTTACCACCGGCGATTGTTAGCAAGGCCTTGTTATTTTCCACCATAATTTTGACAGCTTTAATGTTTCCTGCTGCAGCTGCCAAATATAACGCGGTGTTGTAACTCTTGTTTTGTAGCTCAAGATCAGCCGTTTACATCCTTTCCACCAGTTTTTTCACAAAGAGCTCAGCATGCTTGTGACCTTTCGAAGATACAGCAACATGCAGGGGTGTTTCCCCATTCTCAGTTATGGAACATGTTTCAAGCTTTAACTCCCTGTTCTTATAAAAAATGGCTTCCGCCGCTTCCCAGTCACATGTTATAGATGCCTCGTATAGAGAGACACCAATTTGAATGTATGATTCTCTAGGTCCTTCAAAATAGTTCCAATGAAAATAGTTAGTATTGTTTGCGTCTCAATATTCTTTATACTAAGTTACGTCCAGGTGATCAAATTTCAATGAAAGCTAGCATATAAGATGTTTTTTACAAGTATTTTTTTGTGTAATCTTTATTTTTTTTCATATTCGGAAACGGATATTTTGGATATTTTCGGATATCCGAAAAAAAATGAAAATTAAATTTTCGGATATCCGAAATATCCGGAAATTTTGAAAATCACTATCCGAATCCGAATTTGAGAAATTCGGATATCCGAATTTCGGATATCCGATTTTTAGGATATTTCGGATTCGGATATCGGATATTTCGGATCGGATTTTCGGATACGGATAGTTTTGAACACCCCTAATATTTATGATTGGCATATATAGCATGAATATCCTGACTTTCATAGACTTTTTAATAAATATTTTAAGGTATAGAGTATTATAATGCTTATTTTATGGTATAGAGTATTGACAGAAAAACTCTTGTAACAATAGTCTTTCTTACCATTCACATTCACATTCACATTCACATTAGAGTTTTATAAAAATTTGTTTATTTTTCATTTCTAAAGTTTTTAATTATAAGTAAGTAATGCATTAATTATGTTTATAATTATGGCAAACCTTATCTCTATCCCAGGAGATCGAGAGGTTGTTCCCGCTACAAGCCCCAGTTCTAAAGTTTTTAATTACAAGTAAATAATGCATTAGTTATGTTTACAATTATGGTATTACTAGTATCCGTTACCAATAGACTTTGGGCATCTCTTAACCCTTCTCCTTTTAGCTAATCTTTTTATTTAACCCGTTTTGACCCAATTTGATCCACTAATAAATAAATGGGTCAGAAATTACCACATCACATCTAGTGTCAAAACAACTAGAGATTACCTCCCATCGCCACGGATTGAAGTCGAGTGGATCCTTATAGTTACCAAGGTTACTCTACACACCTGAAATGTGAATGTCATTGACTTATATTCTTCCCATGTAAGTCCAGCCTCCGGATTTTTCCGCTCTTTTAGGATCCTCTCATGTTCTTCCTGTATCAAAGAACAAGAGTGCGTCGTGCACCGGTGAATGATACTCACTTGATTTTCCTTTACAATATCAGGTGGCAACCAATCAAAGGAGGAGAGACTTTAAGAAATCCAGGATTACAGTTTCCAAACGGCTTCCATGTTAAATTCTTTAAGAAAGATTATAAAATGAACCAAGATCCAAAATCTGAATTAGCTAATTATCCCAAACTGATATGAAGATTCTGCTGCAGGAGAGCATTAAATATTAGACGCTTCTCACATATACTTTGTTCCTTTGTCGTTGTGGTTCTTGCTTTTCGTTTCAGCTTACATTCCAATAAAGCGATAACACGAGTCCCCCCTATATGTTCCTCTACGCACATGTGTTGTCCAATGGCCGTGGGGGTCTTTATGGTTCCATCACCATGCCTAGAAAATTTGTTTAGTTCTTCTTTCACCATCATCTTTCATTTTTATGTATACAAAGTGGATGCTAAATGAAACTTAAACCCATATTTGGGCCATGTTTGTGTTTGTCCCTGTTGACCTAAAGAAGCATGCATGGTAGAATAAGTTACTCATTCATAGTGGTTGGCGGATCCATGATTTTTCGTCAGTATGGACTAAAAATTACTGTGAAAACGATATGATCGAGTCAAACATGCCAATTAAATATGTTAATTCTACAATACGTTAAACAATATAGTTTAATTTAAATACATGTTTGGCTGATACATTGTGTGAGCTAAACTATAATGAGATTGTAACCTTATACGCTGCATATAGACAGACCTATACGCAGCGTAGGTAAACCCTGATTCAACTAGGGTTTGGTGTGCCAATAGGTACACCCTTAATGATTCAAGGTCACTATCAAGTAAACGTCTTGATTCAAAAGTAAGCATCGATTCCTGTTTTCTAATTTTGTGATTCGATTGTTAATTCTTATTATATGGTTATCCAATTTGCTTGATGCTCGAAACTCGCTTGAGCTCAATTGAAAACATACTCGTTCAATTTCGGCTTGGTTTAGTTTGTAAACAAGACAAAAGCGAGAAAAGGTACGCTTGCTCGTAAACAACCCTACTGCTATTGATGTTCGCAGTAAAACACCTTGCACTTAATAATATCTTAACATAAGTTAATACATATGAGTACATACAAAAAAACATATACATAGTATTCTTTCAAGTTTAATGTTCTTTTTTCTAATGACAAACTTACGTGTGTATCAGTGTATATAACCATAATTCGGAAAGTTTCAAGTAGAAGCAATTTGTCACAAGAAGATAAAAGAAGAAATGAGAAAGCAATTTGTCACAAGAAGATATAAGACTTGAACTTAGTTATATAAGAAATGAGAAAGTTTATGTTGTAATTTAAGGTATACAAATTAGGTTAATAGGGATATAACATAACAATCCAAATTTGAAAGTGATCACTATATTATAGTATAAAACAAGAAGGGTTGAACGAATCTTCTTTAAGAAGATTGATTTCCAACATGGTAGATGGCACCATTCCGGGTTTCCACAAGTTTTCACCTTGAAAACCATGTCCAAAATGTTTGAAAACACTTCCTAAATGAGTGTTTAACTTTGATGCTTTCAAATAACAATCCAAAGTCAAATGATTGGGAAAAATGTTTTGAAAACTAGGGTTGTAAACGAACTGAACGTTTAGCGAACATTCCGTGAACCATTCGGTGAGAAGTTCGTTTACATTCGTTTGTTTATTTATGAACGAACTTGAAGAAGAAATTATGTTCGATTAGTTAAATGAACGAACACGAATAAATGTCGTGTTTGTTCAATTGCGTTCCTGAACGTTCGATAATGTGTTCATTAACATTCGTTCATAGTCGTTTGTTTATGTTGCTTGTTAAAGATTTTTTTAGCATTTATTTATTTTATCTAAACTTTTTACATTCTTTATTCTTATTTATCTCATTACCCAAACAAATAAAATAGGAAACCTTATCTCCATCTTGCTTATGCATCGTTTCACTTTCCTTCTCATTATTGACATCGAAAATTACTATCTCCTTTCGTTCAACGATTAGGGCCTTAAGGTCTAGCGCTGCTCCATTTCACCATCCACCTCTATCCACCGTCGTCATTGCCGATTTTATGTGTTCATTTGTGTTTTTGAACACGTTCCTTTCTTAATGAACGAACACGAACAGAAAATCTCGTTCAGTAAATGTTCATGAACCGTTCGTAAACACATTATATCCTTAACGAACGAACGAACACGAACAAGATTCGATTCGTTTATAGCCCTATTAAAAACTCGAAAATAGTCAAAACGAAAGTTTTGAAAGTTGCATTTACACAATATTTAAGCAAGCATTCATAAGATAAGATTTTGAGGGGGTCCATGGTTAAGCCATGAACGTACCGTAGCATCATTCAAAAACACTATGGAACATTTTGAAGTTGCATTTACACACTATTAATCAAACATTCATTCCATAGTTGACCCCTGTCGCCCACCCTAAACTTTTAAGTCGAATCTTAATGATTTTGAGATCCATTAATGCCTTCCATCTAAAAATAACGATCCTGAAATATGTAAGATAAGAACATTCATTATGTAATCAACACTTTAGTGGTTAATTTTTTGCGGCGGAGCTAGTGTATTAGAAGAGGTAGCACGGGCTACCCCTCAACCCTATCTCTGTACCGTTTTCATAGTGTAAAAAAAAATAAAAAAAGTCCGGTTTTATACAAACGATACCCCTAATCCAGAAAAATAAATTGGGATGCCCCTAAATTTTTGGGCTAGCTCCGCCACACTGGTTATATAAGAGTAGTCACCTAAACCAACACTTGTGAGATTCAACCTATTACATATTTACATTAGAGAGACGATGATGTTGTGATTGTGTTCATGTTTTTGTTTTTCGAATGAAAACTTTTATAAAGAAACTACTCTGCTAGCTAGCAAGGAACTAGCAAATGACAAACAACAAAAGACAAAGCAACTACACATCAAAAACTATCCATCTAAACCATAATCTAAGCAACAATTTAGTGGAGGTGGTTACCAAATTTATTTTTTATATTACTTATTTCTTAATTTCTCCATCTTTTGTTCCTACTAAAAAAAATGCTGTGAGTTGTGACCCACACATCCTTGAATAAATAATAACAACCAACATAAGGTTATCTTACAATGATAAAATAGTCACATAAAATCAATAAATATGTAGTTAGTAGTAAAACACAAACTTTTATACTAAATATACGAAAAAGTCAAAGTCAAAGAAACTTCCAAAGAATATGGACATTCAAACTTCAAATTCTAAGACATGCAAACGCAGAATTCAAACGGGCCCTACACCTCACCCCAATGTTACCGTTATCGGTATTCATTTTTATAGCATCTTCCCTCACAGGAAACATCCGTGACGATGGATTCCGACGTCCCTGCCTCTCTCTTAACGAACCCATCTCCATCTCAGGCATAAACTTAACCGGCCCTAACATAAACAACCTCCTTTTTGACTTAGAAGACACCGAAGTCAACTTTTCTAAGTTAACTTTCTTAACTTTTGCCAATGAGCTTGCAGCCCAGTGGTGGAGAGACTGGCCTCCTCTTCATGAGGTCTCCGGTTCGATCCCCACAGGCTGCAGGGGAGGCACCAGGGTTTTACCCATGATGCCCGGGTTCGATCCCCACTTGAGGCGGTTTATTCCCCTCTGTGGCGGCTCTCAACCCGTCAAGTCCTACGATGGGCGAGGCACCTGTGGGGTTTTTCCTTTGGACGCCGGTCACACTCTGATGCCAGCTGGGGCACGGTTAAGACACTCACGTCTGGCCGGAGTGGGGCGACGGGCCTCCCCAATGAGGGGGGGTGTGGGGTGTCTCGCACCCAAAAAATTGTGACACCTTGCCGTTCAAAAAAAAAAAACTTTCTTAACAGAACTCGAAAACTTTACGCCGTGACGTGGCGAACCAAGATCCCTATTCGACACCGACCGCATGGGGATCGCATGCTTGGTTTGCCTGTCTGGCAACCTAGACGATGAACACCGGTATTCGCGGTTTTTGACACTTTTGTTTAAGGTTTTATCGTCGAGTTTAGTATCATCCGAGTTTGAAATAACTTTGCCACAGAACACAATGTTTTCGGTTGCGGTTGGACTGGGGAGAGTGGGGAGGAACTCGAAGAGTTCGGGGCTGGAGGCAGGTCTCGGGCTGCTGCGGGTGGAGCTGGTGGCGGTTTGATCATATAGTTGAAGGTCGCGGAGGGAGAGCGCGTCGTCATCATCGTGGTTACTAGTGTTATTGGAGTTGTTATTGATATTGAGCTTCATTGTTGTAGAATTTGTTAAGAATGGTTTCGTGAAAATAATTAGGGTTTTTGAGGTGAGGTAGGTGTTGAAGAATATTATGTAGTGTGTCTGTGTATATATATGGGATGGGATGTTGTGAGAGCGTTGGTGTCACGGTTTCTAGAAGATAGGGGTAGTGAAGTAATTTACCATGAAAGTTGAAACTGCATGAAAAAATACTATTGGTGTCGGTGGTGTATAGGGGTGTTCAAAAAACTCGTGGCTCGCAGCTCGCTCGAAACTCGCCCGAAAACAGTTCGAAAAGAGCTCGGCTCGAAATTGGCTCGGTTGTAAACGAGCCAGCTCGGCTCGGCTCGGTTTGTAAATGAGCCGAGCTCGAGTTTGGCCTGGCTCGGCTCGCGAGCTCGTGAGTCAGCTCGATAAGGTTTACAACCTTCATTTTTTTTTGTCCCACATCGCTTAGAAGACAAAAACTAAGGAAGTATCTCCCCTATAAAAGAAGGTACAAAAATGTACAAAGTGAGTTAACTATTTATACTTGCATATTTAGCCATTTGGTTAAATGTAATTGCAATTATGACCCTTAGTCTATGAAAAGATTCATTTTTATGGTTTTTTAAGTAGTAAATTTTGCGATTCTTTTTTTGTTCGAGCTAGATCGAGCCGAGCCGAGCTAGCTCGAATTTTAATCGAGTCGAGCTCGAGCCTCAAATCTCAGCTCAATATGAAATTCGAGCTCGAGCCGAGCCAGCTCGAATTGAGTTCGAGCCGAGCGTTTACAGCCTTAGTGGTGTAGCTCACTTGGCTAAGCACTTTTGCACCCTTACCAAACAATAGGTAGGGTGTTTTTAGATCGTTGAGGTTGACACCCTTAATCGTTTTTCGTTGAGCGACTCTGATTTATCTCTCACGTGTTAAGGTCAGGGAGGTCTGACGTAGGCCGGTTAGCGTGTCAGGAATAACATGTATGCATGAAGAATTATGTTATGCTAGATACAATGTTAAAAATTATGTTTGTTGCACGAGCTGAATAAATGAAATATTAAATAGTTAGTAATAATAAGGAATTATGAATTATAAAAGGGTGGAGATATTTGGACACTCTCTGCGCCTATTTGGACACTTTTGTGCCCTAGACGCCTCGTATAGGGCTATACGAGGCGTCTAAGCACTGAATTCAAGGGGGTCTCAGAGGGTGTCAGGCACAAAGTTTAAGGAACCCTATACGAAGGGTACAGACCTATACTAGACGCCTCGTATAGGGCTATACGAGGCGTCTAAGCACTGAATTCAAGGGGGGTCTTAGAGGGTGTCAGGCACAAAGTTTAAGGAACCCTATACGAAGGGTACAGACCTATACGAGGCGTCTAAATTTGGGTTTTTTTTTTGGCCGAAATGAGGGGTGTTTTGGTGGGTTTTGGTATGGTTTTTTGGATAGTTTTTGAAGATATGTTTTTTGGTTGAAAATTTTTTTGTTTTTAAAAAAAGTTTTGTTTTTTTTTTGTTTTTTACACTATAAAAAAGTTTTTGTTTTTTAAAAATCAACTATTTTAAAAATCGGCTCTTTAAATATATTATATCGATTAAATATTGTTTCCGATTAAATCGGCTCTTTAATGTTTTTAACATTTTACTTTTTTATTCTTCCGATTAAAATTTTATCTCGTTCAAATATTGTTTCCGTATTATATTCAAGGGATATATTGTTTCCGTATTATATTCAAAACATATTTTGTTTCCGTATTATCTCAATTTAAGACAACAATCATTAGGTAACCGAATTACTGAAAACAAACATAAATATAACATATATAAAATAACTTTGTACATCCATAAATATAACATATATAAGATAACTTTGTGGCACCGCTGCACCGTCTACATCCTCCGGAGGCTCCTCCACGGGCACTACATCAGCAGGATCTACAGGAGGATAAACGGGCTCGAAATGCTCTGGTAGGGCCTCCTCTGTCCATATGCCCCCGGTGTCGCGGTTTTTAAACCGCGGGCCAACTGGGAACCTCTTGATTACCTTCATCCCCCACAACGACTGCATGCCCATCCGCGTCGGCATGACTGGCGGCGTCCGTAGATGTGGGTCTTCGTGCAGTACGAGGCCAAATGAACGGGCAATGACGGTCACGTACGCCCCGCCATACAAAAATCCGCGCTCCTGCCGGTGATGGGCGGAGGCGTAGTACTGGGCTAGACCGTGTGCTAGCGCGCACGGCCTCCTATACAACAAACAATAAAGGAAAAAAAGATCTGTGGTCGTACACCACTCACGGCTGTACCCGCGCGCTGAGATAGAAGTAGCGAGCAAATGGTGCAGATACCTGCAGATAGTGTTAGCGAAATACAGAAACAGAGATTAATAAACAATGCACATAATCACAATAATTGCCGTAATAAACGTACGTACCTGTACAGTGGGTCCATAACAAACGACACCCTCCCCTTCGACTTATCGTGCTCCCAATGATTTGACCCCGCAATCACCTGCCAAAACCCTAAAAGAGTGGGTTTGTCAACCACCACTAGCCCCGCTGTGTAAACCTCAGTCTCGATCTCCCCCTGCATGTATAAACCAGAATGCACCGCAAAGTCTGCTAGCGTCATCGTACGCAAAACGTCAGCGAGCCTGAAAGAAATCTCAGGCGGAGGGGGAGCATCCGGGTACGGAAGCGGCACTGGGACCCCAGGAGGGTGAAATGTGAATGACGAAAGGAACTCGACCAGCAGCTCCCTGTAGGTCGGCGTGTGCGCCAAATAAAAAAGACGATGCCACGGCGAATCGAGAGGTATAAACCGACGCACTCTAGCCGTCTCAGCAAGCTGGTCCATCGCATCCCAGTCGATCGATGCATGCGATCCAATGTGCATCCTCCTAAGCTTCTGGCAATGGTGGGCGGCATCGGTGCCCGCGAGAAACTCTAGATACGGACAACCCTGCAGCGTATCCAGAGGCGGCCGCCGTCTCCGTCGTGGACCCTCCTGAACCGGCTGACCCTGCTGAACCGGCTGAGCCGGCTGACCCCCCGGCGGTGCCCCATCAAGCTCTATCTGAATCTCATCGCCCTCCATAATCAATCTGCAAATAAATAACGTATACGCATAATAACAATAACAATAATAATATTAACAATAATAATAATAATAATAATAATAATAAATAATAATAATAATAATAA